>PITA01000144.1:0-13855 GCA_004023965.1 Spilogale gracilis | reverse complement strand
GAGACAAATAAGTATCCTTACTGCAACTATCGACTTCACATGTTGACTTTATTTGCCTCGTTAAAATCTTTTAAATTTGTGACCTTGACTTAGAGGCTACTGTCTGGGAAGTGATTGAGTTTAAAACTCATCAAACATGTTAGCCCTGCATGAGTACACAGCTCCATTACCTAATGGAATAGGCAACAAGTAATGTAAGTTATCTAGTAGTGCAGATAATCCCCTAAATCACTTCATCAGGTTGGGGGTGTATAATGCATTTTTCTAGTATGTATCTTTTTTGAAGTGATACGGTTCAGGCTATTGAAGTGAGTTGGATTACCTATACAAATGCATATGCCTCCCCACTGTTGAGCACTATGCTACGTTCTGCACATACAGAAATGAATCTGGCTCTCTCTGCTCTGAAGGCACTCAGTGGCACTGACCGTATGTATGCTGGACAACGGAACGAGGCAAGCCTCAGTGGCCAGAGTGTTAATGGACAGGAGTTAGACTACATCAGCTGCTACAGGGATGTGTTCTTCTGGAGGAATCTGGCTTTAATCTTATTGATTGTTTTAGTCTCTTAATTATGGCCTGTAGTATCCTCAATAAATAATAATTATAAAGATATTAGTTTCTACTTTAATTTCTCATTAATTAAAATAGATTACTTCATTAAAAAACCTACCAGTTATTTATCAAGTCTGTATAACTTGCTTTACTCTTTCTGTCTGCCTTATGGACTCTTTCACATTTAGTCATTATTAATATTCTTGAAATGACTTTTTCATTCTTACTTGGAATACCATGTTCAGTATCTTCCTAAAGTAAAACAAAAGAGTGTTATATTTGCTTCTAATATTTGCTCTCATAATAAATCAAACATAGGTGTAATGATGAATTTTATTCCTTACACCTTTTACTTACTTAGATATCCCTTTTTATTAACATTTGTCTGATATTAAACATTTATTTTCCTCTCAACTGGAATTAAGAATTTATAAAGAAGATCAAATTAATTAAACATTATTAATAACATCTCAGATTATAATTATTGTTCCTTACTGTGAAAAACTCATAAGATGTTCCCATATATTAGTTCCTGTAATCTTCTAGTATGATATCATAGAGGAAGCATTGAGGCTGGCTTTGGAGGATCTAGGTTTTATTTCAAGCTCCTTCAACTGGGAAATTACCTATTCTTCTCAACTATGAAAAAGAAAATTAGTCCCTGTTTTGCTTAACTCGTGAGGTACTAACATTAAATGAGAAATATATTTAAAAGGAGTTACTTTAAATTTATTTCCAAAAATGTAAGTAACAAATATATGCATTGCTAAATATATGTGACAAGCATCTAAAGGTATAAAGAAGCAAAACACCAATGAGCCACCTCTTTTAGTATTTCATTATATTTCCTTCCAGAGAGTTTCTTTTCAGATAGAATTTTCCACAATTGTTTTTATATATTTATTTGAGAGAGAGAGAGCACGCAAAATACTGAGAGCAGGAGCAGGAGGAGGGGGCAGAGGGAGAAGCAGACTCCCTGCTAAGCAGGGAGCCCAGTGTGGGGCTTGATCCCAGGACCCCAAGATCACAACCTGAACCAAAGGCAGACACTTAACAAACTCAGCGACCCAAGTGCCCCAGATTTCTCCATAATTTAAAAATTGATATATTACTAGTTTTTTTTTCCCATGCCATTAAATTTTTCTTCAAAAATAAAAATTTCAATGGCTGCTAGCATCTCAATTATTTACTTAGCTCTTTTTTTTAAGATTTATTTATTTATTTTAGAGAGAGTGAGAAACAGAGAGATTGAGACAGCAGGGGGCAGGGCAGAGAGAGAATCCTCAAGTCGACTCCCCACTGAGCATGGAGGCACGACATGGGGCTCTATCCCAGAACCCTAAGATCAAGACCTGAGCCAAAATCAAGAGTCGGTCACTCAACAGACTGAGCCACCCAGACACCCCACCTTTTTTTTTTTTTTATAAAGACAATTGAGAGTTTTTTTACAATTTATTTTGCCAATTTTGTCTTTCATTTTTTGCATATAATGTGATCTTTTTAGAATTAGTACAATTAAGAAATAGGAAATTTGTTCTAATATTCTTGATACCTTTTTCCAGTTTGAGTCTCCCCCCCAAAAAAATTATTGGAGTCTGTAGTTTGCTTTAGTAAATACAATTAACACACACACACACACACACACACACACACACACACACACACTGTATTCTGTAAAATGTTTCACAAGTGAGACACAATATTTCCTATTGTTTAATAGCAACTAAGAATATATTGCTGGGGCTCCTAGGCTAGAGGTGGAATGCTGGGTGACTCAGTTAGGTAAGCATCTGCCTTTGGCTTAGTTCATGATTCCAGGATCCTGGGATTGAGCAGGGAGTCTCCTTCTCCCTTTTCCTCTCCCTGTCTCTCCCCTGCTTGTAGTCTCTCTCTCTCTCTCAAATAAATGAATGAATAAGATCTTAGTAAATATATTGCTTAATTTTTTTCTGTCAGAATTTCTCTATTAGATTTTTCTCAAGCCAATGAAAATACATTTTTCATTGGAGGGAAGAAGTAAAGCTACTCTCAAATCCTGTGAGACTTTTACTACTTTACAATAGAAGATACTAACACAAAGCACAGGGAAGGGTCAAAATTATGTGAAGAACGAAGACTTTGAAGGAAAAAGTTTGAAGGAAAAACATCAGAATATTCAAACTGTTCACCATTCTTCTTTAACTCATGTTAAAATCTAATATATGTTGATTTTGAAAGAAAAAAAATCCCACCTTATGTGGAGTATGTGAATCTATATTCTTTCAAGAAAATAGCACATGTATATTATATTATTTCCTGATGGTTTAGAAGATAATTTACAAGACTTTCCTAGCACTCTGTGAGACAAGATGAAAACAAGATATTAACCAAAACATTTAAAAACATCTGGTCCCATTGCTTATTTTGACTCTTCCTATGCATAAAATGAAAGTAAAAGGAAAAATAAAAAATTTTCACCAATTACTGTACATCCTCTTGGAAGCTAAGGGTTTTATCAGGTTGTGAGGATTATGAAAAAGGATTAAGGAAAAAAGAAAATAAATAACTTTTGCTTTCCTGGTGTATAGGTCTTTAAGCACAAGTATTTGATTCCATTCTTGTTGTTGGTAAATGGGATCTTTGGCAGCAAAGCAGTCCATTTGCCCATACCAAGCAAATCTTTTTTCTTCTTTCTTTTTCTTTTTCTTTTCCTTTAAAAATAGCTTTGAAACTGGTTTTGTGTTTCATACACAGGATTGAGCAGGTCCCCTTGTTCAGAGCTTAATGTGTCATGGGCACTTAAGGTGACAGTTTCTTCTCTACCAAAGCTGTGCCTTCTTACCCAAATACATGTTCAAATGAGTATTATGGTGTGCAATATTTCACTAAACCCCATTTCTGTTCTCTGCAAAAACCTTGAAACACACTCAACATTTGATTATTCATCACTCTAATAAAATAATAGTTACACTTTTGCTTTTCTGTCTCTTCTGCTTTCTATATTGAGGATAGTAGACAGAATGAGGAGGGAGGGAGAGAAATTCAAAGCATCTAATTTTCCTTTCGTTTCTAAACCTGAAAAATGGTTAACCAAATTATATTTTATGATTAAATAAACTGAGATTATGTGAGTATTTCAGCTGTTTCTGACTCACATTTGTGTAAATAATATTTATATTTACCATTTCTCTTTATTATGGCTTATAATATATGAGAAATGTTATTAACACAGAGCTAAATACAATCTAGATATTGTGTTACTTGATCCTTGCAAGTCACAGCTTAAAGCTGACCTATAGTCCCTCAAATCTTTAGATTTTTTTTTTTTTCCCAGAGTCTTTACTTACTTAGCAAGTAAGATGAATAGAATCAGGGTGCCTGGGTGGTTCAGTGGGTTAATGCCTCTGCCTTCAGCTCAGGTTATGATCTCAGGGTCCTGGGATCTAGACCGCAGCATCAGGCTCTCTGCTCAGCAGGGAGCCTGCTTCCTCCTCTCTCTCTGCCTGCCTCTCTGCTTACTTGTGATCTCCCTCTCTCTCTCTGTCAAATAAATGAATAAAATCTTTAAAAAAAGATGAATAAAATCATAATATGTTAAAAGGAAAGACTAGTGAGAAGAAATGATGTTTTAATAACTGAAATAAATTGCTTTGAAGAACAGTGCTAAAATTCATAGGAAAACATGGTGCATAAATTTTGGGATTGAAATCAGGAAACGTGTATCTCTACTTCACATTCTTTGGCGGATATGGATACATTGAGAGATGACTAATTGGTAAACAGGGAGAGAGGTGTGTAGGGAGATGGGGAGAAAAATAAAGGAAAGAAGAAAGAGAAGGGAAGGGAAGAAAAAGGAAGAGAGAAAACAGAGAAAAAAAAGAGATAAGAGAAAATGAGAAGAAAGAAAGATTGTTTCCTTAATTGGACTACTGACTACCTGGGGGCTCTTGAACAAGTCATTTATTGCAACTAAATTTGGTTGACCAGATCTACACAGATTTTAAAATTCTAAAATACTACAATTCTATTAAAAATTAGACTCTGAAATAATTTTTAAAAAGCTGATTATAATCTTGCCAAACACAGATGTTTTCTATTTCTTATTAAAATGAACATTTAAAATGTGTAGTTCTTGTTTTGTGCTGGTACTACTCTAATCGTGTTATACCCATTACTATATATATATCCTCATTTTATAGATGATTAAGCTGGAACACAGAAGTTAAGTGGCTTACCGAAGGTCACACTGTGGGGTTGAGTTTTAACTCCCATCTAGACTGACATAGTTTATGCTTCTAAAATCTAAATGTATCCCTCTCTTGAGTCTTCTGCATTCTCTCTGTTTTTCAGACATGTAGTAGTGATCCTAGTGATAAATACTTGACTTACTATTTTATTGGTGAAAATGTAGACGTCACAGTTTAGCATTAATGAATAATCAGACATGTCCTCTCATAATTTCTTTAACTTTGCCAACTTCTGGTGAAATACTTCAGTGTTTTTCCATGTCAAATGCGTACTTTTTGGAATCCTTTCCTATAGTTCTACATTGTTACAAAACTTTGTATCTTTAATTCTAAAATACTACCAAAGTCAATCCCCAAAGCTTCTACTGAATGATAAAATCCTGGAATGAGCCAAAACATCTTTGTTACTTATGAGTTTTGCAGATGTAAAGAAAGAATTTTTTCTGTAATTTCAGAAATAAAATGCAGGTGATTTTAACTTACAAATAGATTGCTTTGTGGCCATGGGGTTACATACTTATTTGTTTATTTCACTTATTTAACAAATATCTGTTAATAGTCTAATAATATTAAACCAGTATATTAGCTACATGTATAAAAGTAGCAAAATATATGTAGAAATAAGTGTAATACTCAAAAAGAAGTAGCAGAGTGCCTTGAGAAAGACTGAGGGCTATTGAAGGAGGCAGAAGGGGAGGATTATATCCAGATTGGACAGATGGAGGCTGTACTGAGGGCAGGCTGCATGGAATGATTGTCTTTGGCCTAAGTATAGAGCAGGTTTGAACATACACCAGAATTTTAAAAAGGGAAATCCAAGTGACAAGTGAATGTGGACACATACACCAGGGTGGGAAAGTTCCTATTAACAGCGAAACACTTTAAATATAGGAAGATAGTTAGAAGGAATGGAGTTGCTCTTTGGGTGGCAGCATACCACTGATGCCATAATAAGGAGCCAGAATTTCTTTTCTTTTTTTTTTTTTTTAAGAGAGAGAGAATGGATGAATTGGGGTGGGGGGATAGGGGAGGGGCAGAGGGAGATGGAGAGAGAATCTTAAGCTCGCTCCATGCTCAGCATGGAACCAAACATAGGGCTTGATCTCACAACCCTGAGATCATGACCTGAGCTGAAATCAGTAGTCAGATGCTTAACCAATGAAGCCATCCAGGCACCCCTGGAATTTATTTCTTAAAATAGGTATTTAAACATCTGGTAAACAGTTTCAGAAGAGTTTTGATTTAGAAAGAATAATCTGGCTATGGTTTGTAGAATAAATTTTAGAAGCAGGAGACTCTAGAAGCAAGAGGATTACCTTAGCAGAATTAGAAATAAGAGGACTAAAATTGGGGTGCTGGGTGGCTCAGTTGGTTAAGCGACTGCCTTCGGCTCAGGTCATGATCCCAGAGACCCGGGGTGGAGCCCGACATGGGGCTCCCTGCTCAGCAGGAAGCCTGCTTCTCCCTCTCTTCACTCCCCCTGCTTGTGTTCCCTCTCTAGCTGTGTTTCTGTCTGTCAAATAAATAAATAAAATCTTAAAAAAAAAAAAAAGAGAGGACTAAAATTGGATAGCAGCCATCGATAACAGAGAGCAGAGATAAGAGTCAAAAATACTTTGGAAAAAAAAAAAGAAAGTATTTGGGAAATGATTGAATGGGGCACAGAAAAAGAAAGTTGTTAGTAGGGGTTTTATCCTTTCATATTGAGACTCTGGAAGGAACTGGAAAACACTGAAGGAGAAGCATATATTGAAGGGTAGCATGTGCTCAGGCTATTTTGTATACCCTGAGCAGAACCAAAAGGATTTTTTTTAAAGAAAATATCTAGAAAGTAATTAGAAAAACACAAACAATGCAGAAAGAAGCAATGAAAAAAAGAAAACACAGGTTAGGACTCTGCCTCACAGAGAGGACAATTAATGAAAGAGCCTAAATAGGTAAGGAGGTAGGAAGGGGAAAACTCCATTGACAGGTCCTTGGGAAGACTACATATTGAGACAACAGAAGATATTTTTTTTTTAAGATTTTATTTATTTGACAGAGAGAAACACAGCAAGAGAGGGAACGCAAGCAGAGGGAGTGAGAGAGGGAGAAGCAGGCTTCCCGCCGAGCAGTGAGCCCGATGTGGGGCTCGATCCCGGGTCTTCCAGATCATGACCTGAGCTGAAGGCAGCCGCCTAACCAACTGAGCCACCCAGGCGCCCCCCCCCTTTTTTAAATATTTTATTTATTTGACAGAGAGAAACACAGCAAGAGAGGGAACACAAGCAGGGGGAGTGAGAGAGGGAGAAAGAAGATAATTATTAAATGCACACATCTATAAAACAATATTATAAGTGTATATTATACTCATATAGAACTGAGTCACAAATATGGAATTAGGACCTTGATATAGCCAGCAAGGAAAAGGAAGAGGAAGGGATATCAATAAGAATCATAAAATGAATAGGGAAAACCTGTTTGGAGAAAATGCAATTGGAGTCAGGAGTGAAATGTGTTTTAAGCAGGGAGGTTGAATTTTGTTCAAATGAGGAAGACATTTTAAGGAAAACGTTTTGAGGGGTAGAATCAATGAGGCCTTTTCAGAAAGAAGTTATTGTAGAGGTGGGACCAAGATCCACATTCCAGTTAGAAGGTCAAGAGGAGTTGAGGGAGTATGTAAAAAGCATCCTTTCAATAAGGTTACCAGTGAAGGCAATAGAAAATATATATCCCTTGTTTGAATGAGTAGTAGGATGAAGTGAAGAACTATTTTGGTTTAGGATAGAACTTGATTGAGCAGTACCATAAATTCAAGGGGGCAACCCAGAAATCAAAGGCATAAAACATAAATGTTATAGTCAGTGAGCAAGTGGATGAAAGAGTAGTCAGAAAAGGGCTGGCTGAAAGCAGAAGGATCAACGTTAGCTCACAACGAAGAAGGAGATATTCTTTCCCATGAGGCAGAGGGAAGGAAGAGGCCATGAGACGGAACATACACATATTGAAATTGGAGGAATTTAGATTTCATGACCGAGGGAATTTTGATTTTATGTATTGCCTTAATCTCCAGTTTTTTGAGATGATCCTAAACTTTTAGATAAGTGTCACTTAAAAAATGAGACAGGTGAGCAAAGTAACACAGATGAAAGGATTGTTAGCTATTTATAGGCTTGGCAGAGAACATTTGGACTTGAAGTATTACCAATTGACCTCATCTTAATACTTTTTCAATGATTTTCTTGCTCCTAGGAGCAGAAGTAGATAATGCAAGGGCAGGTTTACCCAGACACGGGTATTTACAAAAAGAGAATTGGGTCAGATAAGGGAAGGACAGAGAACTTAGGATACTAAACTATTTTTTCACTGACCTGGCAGAACCTTGGAGAGAGAATGAGAGGAGGGAAAGGAACAATGTCTGAAAGAGGTTTGCTATGTGAGAATTAGGAGTAGCTAAGGAACCTAACCACAAAGGTAGAATAAAAAAGTGACTGTCATAGGATTGAAATAGAAGAGGTTAAAAAATAGAAAGTTGTATTCAGAGAGGCAGATTTCAGAGTTCAATATCTTGGATCTGAAGTCGATTCAGATGATTTTGAAATGAAATGAGGGTGTGTATGGGAAGTCAAAATTAAATGAAGGACACTCAAGACCAATGAATGATTATCAACAACAGCGACAATAGATACAGATATATACCACCTAACCTTATTAAGTATTTGTTATGTGCTGGTAACTGTGCTGAGTGCTTTATTTCTACTAACTCAGTTCATCTTCACCTACTGACTGTGTGGTAGGCAATATTTACAGCCATTGGGCTGATTATTGCCCTCCTCCCTGACCAATGGGTTGAATTGATTAGTAAGGTTAGGCCATATAGGTTTTTAATTTTCTAGGCATCCTGAGCACTTAAGATCCACACAGCCATATGCAAATAATCCATTAGGGACAGTACAGAGCAGTTAACTTAGAATAGAACATGTTGCATAACAGTGACTATGACTGTAGATATTATATAAGACACAGTCTCTGAATGTTTGAAATTGCTGACACTGCAAAAAAAAAATCTCCCTAGGAGCATCTGTCTTCAGAACATACAGGATTTTTTTTGAGGAATTGTGATTGTTACTTTTTGAACATAAGTGAAACTTTTGAGTCATTCTTATGGTTAAATATATACATTATTTTTGTCATTTATTTTGTCATTTCTTCATATGTTTGTAGGAATTATGACCAACTGTAAGATAAAATTCAGTGCTTATATTTAAGCTAGATGTATTATTTAGTACTTTATTAGTAAATAGGGAAGTGGTAAGCACTCTGAACTGATCGTTAAAAATGCATCACTTAACATTCTTATGCACTTGGTTGCATTACAAAAAAATAATTGCAGCAATTTTTGTTCCTAGTTTCATTGAACAGACTAGCCAGCACTATTACACCTTGTATAGTTATTGCCACAGATTCCAAAACCCCAATCAGGTGAGGGTCGTGACTACTCCATAATTACCATCTGTTTGGCTGTGTTAGTGTTTCTCATTATAACTCAGAAGGTCAATGATATACTGTTTGTGGCAGCAAGACCAGAAGTAATAAAATGGTTTTGAGACTAAGGAGGCTCTGCTACTCTAGCTGATGGACAGTTAATTGCTGGAGTATAAAACAGTGAGAGCACTGGGAGAAATAGAGAACTTTGCAATATGGTCGATATCCAAGTTCAAAATTATTTGGTGGTTTTTCAATAAACTACATTGTTCAATTAGAGGACATGAGCATATCCTGTGGCAAAAGAGGATATAATCTTGAGAAAGCAACATGTGTTGTTTTTTTCCGCAATCTCAGACTACTTGGTTGATCATTCTAAATCCCCTAGATGTGTGTTTCTCCTCTTTAGCAGCACATTAGAATCATCCAGGGACTTTACACATTACCAAAGGTGTGGGCCCATCCCAAGCCAATTAAATCTGTTCTGTGAAGAGCGATATCCAAGCATGGAAATGTGTTTTTTAAAGGTGTTTCGGGGACCTCTAATGTGCTTGGAAGGTTTAAAACCTCTCTTCTAACAATTAACATTAAAAAATAATAATTGTCAGTATAGATTGATCCATTTGTGAAAAACTAGAATTTTATTTTTTAGTTTCAATTCATACTGCTTATATAGGAAGACTTGCATAGTTCATACATTAACCATTGACTTTGATTAATCTCTTAAAATTAATTAATAAATGATCCTTTGAAAACTTAACATCTGACTGCTTAGTTCCTATAGAGAAATTTCAAATGTGAGAATTGAAAGGCATTTATTCCTAGGAGAAGATTTTAGACTCTGGACAAAATGTTCTTCTAAGCATATGGGATTTATGTTTATCCATAGGGTCATGTGATTAACTCTCATTTTACTTGGAGTAAAGAGAAGAATAAACAAATAGATGTGAATCCCTTACCTTAAAACAATGCTTCCATAACTATTGTTACATACTTATCGCCTATAAACATTTTATAGTGTTTAATATTGTTCATATTTAAAAAGATTATAGATTCTTTCATAGAGAAACCATTTCCACAGGTTTCTAGAATTCACATTAAAATGGTTTATAATTAGATGACAAAAGATGACCAGTGGTAAGACTAAGAGCACTAACGTCTCTTCACTATGCCTTTGAGAGGGAATATAGATATCCCCCTCGTAAGTGGCCCGTGTTCCTTATATATTATCTATTTGATCACCTGTAAGAAACGTATAGACTAATATAAACTTAGTTTTGCAGAAAATGTGAAATAAAATGCTACTTACTAATTTTAAAACCTCTGGCACCTTGGCTTTATGTTTCCAGTTTGAGATTTTTGAGTACTATTTTTTTTTAAATGTCTCAAAACTATTTGCTATAGTCTCATTATACTCCACACATTGTCTTCAAAAAATATTCTTTTCTTTTTGTTTTTTTTTCAACTAGGACCCCTACTATGGCTGGTGGCCTATTTTCTATTGACAGAAACTACTTTGAAGAGATAGGAACTTACGATGCAGGAATGGATATCTGGGGTGGAGAGAATCTTGAAATGTCTTTTAGGGTAATTGCATTTTACTTTATTTTTTTTTTTTTAACTCTGAACACGCTATGCTGTAGCATGCACATATAGACCCAGTAATTTACTGTCAAATCTTTTTTTGCGAAGTGATGCAAATTACTGATCAGATGGTCATTTTGATACTTATTTAGAAGCTTTGCTAGAGTCTCTTTGCATGCAATATTTACTGTTAAATGGGAAATTATAGCTATTTTTAAAGTTTTCAAAAATAATTCTCTTATTCATAGTACAAAGACAGTAGGGCTTTCAGTTTTTGAAATAAAAGGGCTTTATTTTTTAAATAAAGCATTACCCTATAAAATCACATTGTATTTTTGAACTGAAACTTGGAGGCATTTATGTTACCTGAATTTGCAAGTACTGCCTGAGGTTATTTTCAAATACCTTTAAGAATAACCTGTGGTCAAAGGAACTCTGGATAATTCTGCAAGTAGCGTGATGGATTTCACAATTATAGACATTATTGTTTGGTGAATCAGTTTGGATAATGCAAATTCACTTATTAAGAGGCCTTCCAAGCAAATGAAAATTAAGGATTAATCCTTCATGCATATGATATTAGAAAACATATGAATGATTTTTATATTTTATTATACTTGGAAATCTAAAAAGCAGACATATAAATGTGCCTTCATGTTAACGGATGATAAGTGCTAGAATACTGTTTTTTCTTCAAACTACATTTATTATTATTTTTAAATGACTTAAGTTAATAATATTGTTGTTTTCTTTCTTCCTAGAATTTAATATGAAATATTCAAAACACTATATTGATTTTGACAAAATCATGTAATAAAATTATTAGAGTTTATCTAGAATTATCTGTGAAGTGCAAGAGTTATGACTTCTAATTTCTCATTTAGAAAGTAAAGTTTGTTTTTCACTAACAAAATATAAATATATGATGTGTAAGAAGAGTTAAAATTTATTTGAGAATAATTACTTTGAATTTATATAATGTGAAATTTAGTGGATCTCGGTAATCTAAATTATTTTAGAACCACTAGAATGGCCTTCTTATACAATTTTTTGCCTATAAACCTTCCTTACAGCCAAATGTCTGAGAACGTCATTAGCTAATGGCATTTTATTCTTTCCATATTTGCTTATGTACTTATAGTCAGATTAGAACTTGTCCCATGAGATTTAGCACCACACTCAGGAATGTCTTCTTGACATCAGGCACATGATATATCTTTGTATAACCTTTAGGGACATTTGGGGACCCAACCTTTTCACTTGGTGTAGTTCTCAAAGTGCAGAAAATAAGAGATGACAGTTAATAAAAAGAACAGAAGAGAGGAAGGAAGGAAGAGAGAGAGGGAAGAAGGGAGGGAGGGAGGGAGGAAGGAAGGAAAGAGAGACGGAAGGAAGGGAGGGAGGGAGGAAGGAAGAGAGAGAGGGAGGAGGGAAGGAAGGGAGAGAGGGAGGGAGGAAGAGACAGAGGGAGGAAGGAAGGGAGGGAGGGAGGGAGAAAGGAAGGAAGGAAGGAAGAAAAGGAAGGAAGGCAGGCAGACAGGCAGTATATTCAAAAGCTGAAGAAAAAATTTTTTTGCTCTTACCCTGAGATGTAGCAATGAGAGTATTTGCCCACTCATTAACCAATGTTCCTTTGATGTTATGTTGGGATTATATAGGGAAAAAAATCAATATAGCAATATTGCTCTTATATGTGATCCTATTGCCCACCTTTTTTCCTTACCTATTAAGCTTGATTCTTTGCCAGTGGATTCCCCTTACTTCCATCACTTAACTTGCATATAAGATGGATGTTCTTTATCCAACTAATTGAAAGATATATTAAGGAGCAGCGTAGTGGAGTAAAAAAACAAACAAACAAAGAAACAAACCAGGAGAACATGATCAGAAAAGGCAAAAGACACATAAATGCACCAAAAAGGAAGATTGGGGAATATGGAAGGTGAAAGAGATACCAGAGGGGCAGAGTGAATGCAACTGGTGGCCATGCATGAGAATGATCAGAACCCTAGAAAATGACACAAGAGGTTAGTTTTGATTGGTTGTTTGAAATTATGGAGAAATAAAGCACAGTAACACCCCTTATCTGTGGTTTCACTTTCCGGGTTTCAGTTACCTGCGGTCAACTGTAATCCAGAAGCAGATGATCTTCCTTCTGACATACTGTCAGAAGGTCAACAGTAGTAGCCTAATGCTATGTCACAGTGCTTATGTCATTTACCTCACTTCTTCTCATCATGTAGACATTTTATCATCACGTGTCATCATAAGAAGAAGGGTGAGTACAGTACAATAAGATATTTCCAGAGAGAGAGAGAGAGAGACCATATTCACACAAATTTTATTACAGTATATCCTTTAATTGTTCTATTTTACTGTTAGTGTTTATTGCTAATCTCTCACTATGCCTAATTTATAAATTCAACTTTATCATAGGTATGTATAAATTAAAAACGCATAGTATATATAGGGTTTGATACCCTCCTTGGTTTCAGGCATCCACTGGGGGGTCTTGGAAAATATCACCCATGGATAAAGGGAGACTACTGTAAAAAGTGACTGGTTTGAATATTTAAAAATGTACCCCTAGCTTTGCTTCTGATAGAAACAAAATATATCTTTTGCTCTCTATTAGACTCTTTTCTTCTTATGACTTGAATGTAAATGTGTTCTTAATACTCTAGATGAGGAAGATACTGAGTAAGAGAAAATGCTAGGACAGTATATTAGCAAAAGAATGAGACTCTCCCTTTAGAATAATGTCATGAAAATATATGTAACCTAATGAAATGATAATATGCTGAGGATTTAAAATCAGAAAACCGGATGCTAATATCCAGATCAGTCATTATACAATAGACATATATTGACCATGTAGTATGTGCTTTACACTTTTTAGATGCTGAGGCTACAAAAATGAATAAGGCATGGTGCTTTTACTCTCAAAGAACCACATTTCCTTGAAAGAGTTGCATAGGTATTATTGACAGTAAAATGCGATAATTTATTTAAAAAATATGTATGAG
>PITA01000143.1:299811-358957 GCA_004023965.1 Spilogale gracilis | reverse complement strand
GACGTGTCTTGAAAGAAGTTGCTGTGGCCGATGTCAAAGAGGTTACTGCCTATGTTCTCTTCCAGGATTTTGATGGATTCCTGCCTCACGTTGAGGTCTTTCATCCATTTCAAGTTTGCCTTTGTGTGTGGTGTAAGCGAATGGTCTAGTTTCATTCTTCTATATGTAGCTGTCCAATTTTCCCAGCACCATTTATTGAGGAGACTGTCCTTTTTCCACTGGATATTTTTTCCTGATTTGACCATAGATTTGTGGGTCCATATGTGGGCTCTCCACTCTGTTCCATTGGTCTGTTTCTCTGTTTTTATGCCAGTACCATGCTGTCTTGGTAATCACGGCTTTGTAATAAAGCCTGAAGTCAGGTAATGAGATGCCCCCAGCTTTGCTTTTCTTCTTCAGCAATTCCTTAGCAATTCGGGGTCTTTTTTGGTTCCGTATAAATTTTAGGATTGTTTGTTCTAATGTTTTGAAGAATGTTGGTGGAATTTTGATCGGAATGGCATTGAAAGTGTAGATTGTTCTGAGCAGTATAGACATTTTGACAATGTTTATTCTTCCGATCCATGAGCATGGAATGCTCTTCCATCTTTTTGTGTCTTCTTCAATTTCTTTCATGAGTGTTTTTGTACATAAAAAGTTTTATTGGAACACAACAACATCCGTTCATTTATGCATTATGTATAACTATTTATGCTTTAATGGCAGAATTAAGTAGTTGCAACAGAGGCCACAGGGTTTGCAAAACCTAAAGTACAAACTTTTTGATTTTTTACTGAAAAGATTTGTTTTAATGTGAGGGTAGAATCTTCTGGTGTATAATCTCTGTCAGGGCAGAACAATGCCTGCCTGGTTCACTGTTGTATCTCTTGTACTTACCAGGGGGCTTATCACCTAGAAGGACTTAAATATAGATGAATGAATGGAAGGAATGAAAACGGTTTCAGAAATTTCTATTTTGGGGGTATGTGGAATTTATAATGAATTAAATCTAAACAGATAAATAAAAATGAATATGCAGGCAAATCTAATTTTAAAGAACTTGCAATGTTATGTCAAAAAGGCAGCTGGGTATAGTGAAAACAATCAGGCAGACCTGGGTTCCATGACTGACCCTGACTCTCAAAACTCTCATGATTCTGGTTTTCTCTTCTTTTTTTTTTTAAAGATTTTATTTGTAAGTAATCTCCATACCCAACATGGGACTCGAACTCACAACCCCTAGATTAGGAGTCGCATGTTCCGACTGAGCCAGCCAGGTGCCCACAACAACAACAGCAACCAACCCATTTAACCTCAACATCATCAGCTTCCTTTTCTGAAGGCAAGGCACATGATCTGTCTTTCACAGAGTGCTCTCAGGATTCAGTGAGATGCTGGGTGCACAGCCTTGGCATATGACTAATGTTTCTTAAATGCTGGTTCTTTCCCTCCTTGTTTCCTGTTTCTTCTGTGACACAGTTGTCTTATTGCTAATGGACTAAAAACAGTTCTTTGGGGGCACCTGGGTGGCTCAGTCATTAAGCTTCTGCCTTCGGTTCAGGTCATGGTCCCAGAGTCCCGGGACTGAGCCCGGAATCTGGCTCCCTGCTCGGCGGGAAGCCTGCTTCTTCCTCTCTCACTCCCCCTGCTTATGTTCCCTCTCTAGCTGTGTTTCTCTCTGTCAAATAAATAAATAAAATTAAAAACAAAAAACAAAACAACAAAAAAAAGTCCTTTGGTGCTATGGGTTTAATGACCACAAATAAACCTACATCACTCATGTTTGCAGTCTTCCTTGTCCAGATAAAGTCAATGTTTGACTCAAATGTTGTACCTGTTACTGAAGACACTAGCTGAATTTTCATCCTGCCCCAAGGGCAATCAGCTTTTCATTCTCCCCTTACTTCACAGCCTAAATGTCCTAACCGTACACAGAATCGACCAGAGAGGAGAATTCCCCTGAAATTTAAAACCATGACTTAAGTTCTAGAAAAAGTGATGGCTTGGACCGGGATATCTCTGGGCATGGCTAAGTCCCACTTGGTCCAGTGTAAGCAGAATCAAGCTCTTGAGTCTCAGCTGGGCTCTTTCCACAGCCCCAGTCTGCCTGGTAGCCCCCGAGACTTTGGGCAACTCACTTCACATCCCTTTTAAAACAGAGATTCTGCTTCTTAAATTGCAGGAGGTTGGGGAGTTATAGATAAGATCATGTAGATTCCAGTGAATGGAAGTTAAAAAATGGCATAGAACTTAAGTTTCTGCAGTAGCATGGCTATTTCCCTTCCCTCTGGGTCCTTTATCTCCCTGAAGAGTGGGCTAGCCGTCCAAGGGGTAGTCTGCCTGTAGTGGGAAAGAGCATGTCATTTGGGGGCGAATGGGCGGGGTTCTCCCCCTGCCTTCCGTCACCTAGTAATAGTATGACCTTGGCAGGATACCTAACCCTTTTATCTCCCTTGGTCAAACTTGGGTTAAAAATACTTAAATACCTACTTCACAGAGTCATTGTAAAGGATCAGAGGGAATAATACAGGCCAAGTTCCCGACATGAAACCCTCCCTAAATGATTGCTATTGTTATTTTTATTCTCAAGACTTACACATTTGGAAAGAGTTATCTTTCAATGTATGTGTTTCAGTAAAATTTTCTTCCCATCGTGTTCTTGGAGGGCTCCACCAGTTCTTTGTTGTGGCGGTTCCTGCCCCCAATCTAGAAGCTCTTGAGGGCCTTGTTCCAGTCCCCAGCCTTAAGGCTGTCAGGGCCAGGGAGAGGCTGGGAGAACATTAGCATTTCCCCTGACATGCAGTGACTGAGTTTTCTCTTCCTTTGTAATAGGCAAAAGTATGAAAATCCCTGGCACCTGAAAATGGAGAATTCATTAGCTAACAGGTCACCTTCTTTCTATCATGATGATGCATATGACTTGTTAGATTGTTTTTGAAGCATCTGCTTGACTAATCCCTTTAGAGTCACATTTTGAACATAACTCAAGGCATATCCCTCCTTGATAGCAAAAATAAGCCACTCTACAGCCTAGAGCAACATGACATTTTCTACCAGATATCAATATTTTCCCATCTGACATTTAGTAGATCCTAAGCAGCCAAAAAAAATTACCAG
This sequence comes from Spilogale gracilis, assembly GCA_004023965.1. Taxonomy (NCBI): domain Eukaryota; kingdom Metazoa; phylum Chordata; class Mammalia; order Carnivora; family Mephitidae; genus Spilogale; species Spilogale gracilis. Next base: position 355,861 of record PITA01000143.1, on the reverse strand, counting down.
CTGCTTCTAAGGTTATGATTCACCATTACTGTTCTTATCCTCATGCATTGTTAAGATCTGCCAAAGTGATATTAAGATTGTTCAGATGAGTACTCCTTTTTCTCATATTATTAGTTCATCATCTTTCTCTGCAAACTTTTTGTTCACAAACACCCAAGAAAATAGTCAGGCAAGGAAAAACATGGACACGGAATTGGAAGAACTTCTCCAGAACATTCCAAACACAGAAAGAGAGGCCTGTCTCCATGTGCAGTTCTTCCATCGCGGTGCACTGCCGCTGAGCTGGTTTCTATACGTGGTTCGGTCCTAAATAGCCAGGCCTTTTGTATTTCTCTCTTTTAGGAAGGGGAGAGATGAGGCTTATAGAAGCTCTCCTGGGGCACCTGGGTCGCTCAGTTGGTTAAGCGACTGCCTTCAGCTCAGGTCATGATCCCGAAGACCCGGGATCGAGTCCCACATCGGGCTCCCTGCTTGGTGGGAAGCCTGCTTCCCCCTCTCTCACTCCCCCTGCTTGTGTTCCCTCTCTGGCTGTGTTTCTCGCTGTCAAATAGAGGCTCTGCTAAGACTGAAGAGAAAATGTGAGTCATTTTTAAATTTACAAAAGTTTTTTTTTTTTTTTAAATCTTTCTTAATATTTTCCACCTCAAATCCATCCACTGGGCCGTGTAGGGGTTAACAGACTCCAGGCTAGAAAGCCCTAGACCATAGTGACAGCCTACATCATTTTCAGTATGGATTGCAAATAAGAGAATGCTCACTGTCTCATTACAGAAGTGAAAAATAAGACTAATTTACAATCTCAGAGAGTTCTCTCTAGCAGGTAAGAATGATTTCTATCCCCTTATCTTTTAAGACATGTCTAAGAAAGGGGGATTTTTGGGTGCCTGGGTGGCTCAGTGGGTTAACACCTCTGCCTTTAGCTCAGGTCATGATTTTCAGGGTCCTGGGATTGAGGCCCATGTCGGGCTCTCTGCTCAGCAGGGAGCCTGCTTCCTCTGTTCTCTCCGCCTACTTGTGATCTCTCTCTCTGTTGAATAAATAAATAAAATCTTAAAAAAAAAAAGAAAAGGGGGTTTTTCTTGTGTAGAACCAGGTAAAATTTATTCGGTCTGATGTTTCATCCAGAATATTACTCTAGGAAGTTGAGTTTCCTTTTGTAACTTTGTTTCCTGAAGTCACACAAGCTTGAGGACAGACAACCAAATTATGAAGGCAGAAGTAGGCCTTGTCATAGGAGCAGCTTTCTGGATTAGTGTGCAATCGGGTATTTATCTCTAACAGTAATTGGAACCCTTTGATATAAAATTTGACATGTAGTTATTATATTTCAATGATAGATAATTATGGCTAATATTTATTGAACACTTAATACTCGCCAGGCCCTTTTCTGAATGCTTTCCTTTTTTCTCGTGCATTCCTCACAGCAATCCTGAGAGATGGGCACTACTATTATTCCCATTTTTCCACCTGCAGAGCTAATAGGTGGCAGAACAAAGGTCCACCCCTGGGCTGCCTGATTCCAGAGCCCAGGGCCTCAACCACTTGCCCACCCTCCACATAAGAGCGACCTTCGACCTTCGTATCTCACTGTACAGTTATCTTGGACATGGATCTCTGCACCATCCTTGCTTTCCACACCATAGGGTTCTGGCACTTACTTCTGATTTCTCTGACTACAGAACTGGGGGAAGTCTTATTGAGAAGAGGAGCCCCATTTCTGGTCTGGACCCATTATCTGTTCTCTCAGGTCCTGCCGAGAGACTCTCAGGCCTCCCACACCGCCGTTGTTCCATTCTGCTCTGTCCTCAGATGGTTATGTCCTTTTTCTTTTGACTTTTTACCCAGTAAATGTGATTATTCAAGCTTTGCTCTTGTGCCAAGGCCTCATCAGGAGCTTGCTGAGGAAGGCAGACCTCTCCGCCCCTGTCACGCAGGAGCTCCATGATGGTCGCACTGTGTGGAGTGCTCAGTCGTGTTAGCAACATGAGCTCCTGGTGCTGTGCTGCGTCCCTGACTCTCTCTACACATGGTTCCTTTTTTTTTTTTTTTTTTAAAAGATTTTATTTATTTATTTGACAGAGAGAAACACAGTGAGAGAAGGAACACAAGCAGGGGGAGTGAGAGAGGGAGAAGCAGGCTTCCTGCCGAGCAGGGAGCCAGATGTAGGGCTTGATCCCGGGTCTCCGGGATCATGACTTGAGCCCAAGGCAGTCGCTTAACCAACTGAGCCACCCAGGCGCCCCTACACACGGTTCTGTCCATCCCAGGGCCTTTGTTCTCCAGTTGGCTGTGCCTGGGATCTCTAGGCCCTGGTGAGCGGAGAGCAGATGGCGCCTTCCCCACTGTCCCAGGAAGAGAAACTTCCTGCCCCCCCTCCCCGGGTTTGGGCTGAAGTGGTGATTCTGCGTTGAAATCTTTGGGATATTTTCATGAACTATTCCGTGTCACCACACAAAAAGTGGAGGTGACGGTGCACTGTTCATTCAGTCGTGCCACATTTGTTAAGCACCTATTTATGTTCTAGGCACTGTGCTGAGCCCTGGAGTTGCCATAACAACCGAGATACACTGGCTCCAGCTTTCATGGTTTCCCGTTTTTTTAACAAACCAGACAGATGATGAGGCAATTGCAATAAAATTTGATAAAGACTGTGATAAGGCAGTAACTCTTTCCAGAGCATATTGAAGAGACCTCTACTCCATAACCTGAAGGACTGAGCAGATTCTTGGGGAAAGTGTCATCTGAGACCGAAGGGAGACTAGCAGACATTAGTCAGGTGAAGGGCAATCTTGGAGACCTCTGGTTCTGACCCCTTCTCCTTGCCATCCAGGGTCCCCAAGCCAGCCAAATATCTCCCTCCCTGAGGTGAAATCCCTTTGTGATTCAAAAGACATGTCAGAGTCTTCCTCTGACTGCTACCAGCAGTGCTCTCTACTCTAAAACCTTCACTCAAAGTCCCTCCTGCCACCTCCACCACCACTGTGCCCACAGCGGGGCCCGACGTGGCCACTGTTGTTGGGGGTGGACCTCATGGCTCCGCGGGGCACTAGGAACCCAGCCGGGACTTCCGCACTCCCCAGCAACTCCTACAGGTGCGGGTGGTTATCTCCGTTTGCACAGCCGGGGAAACTGGGGGCTCAGAGCCAACAAATGTTTTGATGCATGCCACAAACTATAAATAGCAACACAGAACCTGGACGTGGTCTGATTACAAAGTCCTTGCAACCGCAAGTGATGACTCTTTCCCTGTCCGTATTATTGTTCTTCTTAAGATCCTTTAAGTCTGCTCTTTGAATTATCTTACTGATCCTGTACTTGAAGATGAGTCCCTTTGAAATTGGGTCCGAGGCTTCGAGAGACCTCTCCAAGAGTTGTCCCTTGAATCAGCAGCATGTCTTAGCAGGCTCTGTCCCTGGGATTCAGGACTGCCTCCCATCCCTCTTACTTTGATTAAGAACTAACAATCATTTCCGATGTCCGTTAGTACTTTCCAGTTCCTCCCAGGGGATCTGGCGATGCTTTACTTAAACAGAATTTGGGGCAGCCCTCAGCACCTTGCCTATGTGCTATTAGCCATTGAGGCTCCTTTGTGACCCTGCCCAGATTCTCAGCACAAGTTATTTCCGACTTACTTTTATTTTCGTCACTTTCTTCCACTACCATTTTAATGTTCAATTTTGACGCTAAATAAAATGGGTTTTTCTGCCCCTCTGGTCCCTCCTGCCTCTTGTCTAAAACATTGGTAAAGCCCAGCGACAAATCTTCTGAATCCTAGCTGCAGAGATAGATGTATTTGCTAGTGAGAGCTCCGGCTCCAGATAAGGTTACTAATGAATCAATCACCAGGCTTTTATTAAGTGTCTCTTTGCTAAAAGCATAGCTGTTTCTGCAGCCAGATGGCTCTGGCTCTGCCCTCCTGAAGGTAACCTGGACCCTGTCACTAATTACTCTCCCTCCCGGCAGCAAGGAGAAGAAACAATTTTCAAATTGTTTTTATTGAACACAGGGCATTTTCTCCAGAATATGACTAGTATAAAAAAGACAGTATAATTATCTTCAGTTACCATAGTCAAAAAAAAATTTTTTTTAAAGATTTTATTTATTTATTTGACAAAGAGAAACAGCAGCGAGAGAGGGAACACAAGCAGGGGGAGAGAGAGAGGGAGAAGAGGCTTCCCGCTGAGCAGAGAGCCCGATGTGGGGCTCGATGTGGGGCTCGATCCTGGGTCTCCAGGATCATGACCTGAGCCGAAGGCAGTCGCTCAACTAACTGAGCCACCCAGGCGCCCCCCAAAATTTTTATAGTATGGAAGTCTACATAGCAGTTTGGAGGACAAAATCTGGAATTGACAGATCTGAGCAGGAATCCTCGGCTCTGTCCTTTACCAGCTATGTGGAGTAGAGCAAGTCACTTAAAACTCTTTGGCCTTCAGTCCCTCCCTCTGTAAAATGGGAATAATATGAGTTTATAGAGCTGTTACAAGGATTAAGTTAGCAGGAATTAAATAAAACAAAGTAAAGAATTTGGTCCAGAAGATAATGTTATTGTTATCATTAGTTATTATTATCAAGAAAGTCATCTACCTGTCTGTCTTGAAGTTAGCTGGATATATTTTCTTTTTTTTTTTTAAGATTTTATTTACTTATTTGACATAGAGAAACACAGCTAGAGAGGAAAAACAAGCAGGGGGAGTGAGAGAGGGAGAAGCAGGCTTCCTGCCCAAAAGAGCCTGATGTGGGGCTTGATCCTGGGGCTCCGGGATCATGATCTGAAAGGCAGATGCTTAATGACTGAGCCATCAGGTGCCCCTAGCTGGATATATTTTCATCTGTTTCTTGCAATTCTCTTTTCTCCGTTAAAGTTCCTATTAAGCCTCAAAGGTCGAATATAGTCTTGCCTTAACTTTCACCTTTTGTAATTATGTGATTAAATCAAGGCTTGAAGAGCTTGGAGTTGACTTTTTGGCTTTCACTTAGGTTTCTTCAATAACAGGACTGTGTTTTCATTGCAGAATGATGAGGTGGAGTTCGTCCGAACTGGCTATGGGAAGGATATGGTAAGAGTTCTCCATATTCAGCGAGATGGAAAATACCACAGTATTAAAGAAGTGGCAGCTTCAGTGCAACTTACTCTGGGCTCCAAAAAAGATTATGTGTATGGAGATAATTCAGACATCATCCCCACGGACACCATCAAGAACACAGTTCATGTTTTGGCAAAGTTTAAAGGGGTAGGTGTCATTCTTCTTTGATGCTGCTTGTCTTGATGCAGAATTCACTGCACTATAACTTCAGGGTATCACTTCCTTACAGCAAGTTCCTTTTATTTTAACCCTATTTTTACATTTAAGTCATTAATTATTTTGTAAATTTCTATTCTAAAATTCTCAGCCTTATAGAAAAGCTTTTATTCCCCCTCTTAAACTCACATCTTCTCTTTTTTGGTTCTCAACTTACTACATCTTTTAGGAAGAGAATCTTATCTGACAAATTTACATGTTCTCTCTTAATTAGGATCATTGGTAAATCATGGCCCTGGGAGGATTTCGGAATAGAATTTTATGCATTTTTGTCACACATTTCTTTGATTCCTCTTGCTTACTTTTTTCTTCTAGAATGATGCATTTTTATAGAAGAAAGCACCATTTCTCTTCCTGGTATTATATAGGAGAAAATCTTGAGTATGAGATGTATTTTGAAATATGTTGCCCAACTTTTAATGCCTTCCTCATTTTCCCAACTCCATGACCACTTACTATCTGTATATCATGGGTCTTGGAGGGCTCTTGGGTCGCTCAGTGGGTTAAGCCTTTGCCTTTGGCTCAGGTCATGATCTCAGGGTCCTGGGATCAAGGCCCTCATCGGGCTCTCTGCTCAGCAGGGAGCCTGCTTCCTCCTCTCTCTCTTTGCCTGCCTCTCTGCCTACTTGTGATCTCTCTCTCTGTCAAATAAATAAATAAAATCTTAAAAAAAGGGGGGGGTCTTGGAGCTGATGGAATCTGCTATTTCAGTACTTCACCTTCCACTTTCTTTAAGTGTGAGTGAAGCTGTGTTGGACCACCAGCAGATTTCTGGGGAACTCAAGATAATTTTTCTATTTGCTAAGAAGTCTAAAAAGACAAATGTAGACTGGAAAGCTTCTTTTCTTATGCTTTTGCATGAAATCCACACTCAGCATGCTAATTGAAATATAGTTTCTGCAAGGCCTTCCTCCCTACTGAACCTTTCTCTTGCTACTCAGAGTGGCCCAGCAAGTGTAAACATGGCTATGAACAAAAGAATTGCTTTCCTGAAAAGAATATTTCGTCCTGAGCTATAGAAGAGGGCTGGGTAACATGGGTTTTTATATTTCCCATACTGTATGAGAGATGTAGAAAAGTGAAGGAATGGACCTGGATTTAAAAACAATTAGAATTTATTCATTATAGGTAGAATGACCATATAATTTCTTATCCAAAACAGACACTTTTTAAAAAAATTTTTAAATTTTATTTTTTCTAGTGTTCCAAGATTCATTGTTTATGCCTCACACCCAGTGCTCCATGCAGTACGTGCCCTCTATACCCCCCACCACGCTCTCCCATCCCTCAACTCCTCCCTCCAAGACCCTCAGTTTGTTTCTGAGTCCAAAGTCTCTTATATTTCGTCTCCCTCCCTGATTTTCCCCATTTCCCATTTCCTTTCCTTCTCCTACTGTCCTCCATATTACTCCTTATGCTCCACAAGTAAGTGATACCATGTGATACTTGACTTAACAAGGCACTTTTTATCTTTTGATTTTTTTCAATTGAGGTATAATTGGCATACTTTATATTAATTTCAAGTGTACCACATAACTATTTGATATTGTATTATGGTGAAATAAATGTTTATTTCTTGAGATGAGAACTTTTAATATTTATTCTCTTAGCTACTTTCAAATAGGCAATAGAGTATTATTACCTTTATTTGCTATGCTGTACATTACATCCCCATTACTTACTTATTTTATTACTGAAAGTTGTACTGTTTAACTTTCTTCATCCATTTTGCTCATCCCCTCTCCCCTGGCAAACAATCTATTATCTATATCTATGAGCTTGATTTTTTTTCTGTTTGTTTTTGTTTCATTTTGTTTTGTTTAGATTCCACATATAAGTGAGAACATATGGTATTTGTTTTTTTCCTGACTTATTTCACTTAGCATAATGCCATCAAGTTTCATCTATAATCTATATTATCACAAATATGAAGATTTCATTCTTTTTTATAGCTGAATAATCTTCCATTATATATAGATACCATATAATGTGGTATAAATAATAAATATAAATACATGTATACCACACACACACATACATACCACATTTTCTTTATCCATTTATCCAATGATAGATTTTTTTTTTAGGATTTTATTTATTTATTTGACAGAGAGGGAGAGAGAGATCACAAGTAGTCAGAGAGGCAGGCAGAGAGAGAGAAGGAAGCAGGCTCCCTGCTGAGCAGAGAGCCAGATGCGGGCCTTGAACCTAGGACCCTGAGATCATGACCTGAGCTGAAGGCAGAGGTTTTAACCCACTGAGCCACCCAGGCGCCCCCACTGATGGATGTTTAAATTGTTTGCATATTTCGGCTATTATAAATAATGCTGCAATGAACATACATCTTTTTGAGTTAGTATTTTTGTTTTCTAAACTAGGACACTTCTGAGAGTGAAATGAGATGCTAAATAATTATTCTGGGACAAGAGGCATAAAACAGAACTATCTTGGGGAAACCTACACAAATAATCCCCCTTCGGCAAAGCCATAAATCATCTCTAGACCGTGCCAAGCCCATAACACATTGTTTAGAGATTATTATGAAGAATTTATGTGAAAGTAGGGAGCTGCTTTACGGGGCAGAGAGGTAAGGATGGTGTATGGAATCCTTGTTGGCAAAGCAAGGAAGCAGAAGTGGCCCTGCCGATGTTTTCGCTTGGGAAACTTGGAGGCCCGCTGGCCAGCGTCATAAGCCGCGAGAGCGTTTTGAAGTACACCATAGTACTATAGTCGGCGTGGGTGACGACTCAGTTCACCGTAAGGAGAATCTAAATGTTACGTTTCATTTTGCTCATCCATTGATCGACAGATTTCTTCCTGCAAAACGGGTTTCTTTTATAAACAGGATAGTCTCACTTGGTAATGGTGATCTATTAATTACATTTAGGGGATCTTGTGAAAAATTGGGATAAGGACCAATTTACCTCTCCAGATTCTTTTAAACTCTGTATTTCTCTGATCCTAGAAAACATTTGAACAAGAAAGAAAACTGCATGGGTGTTTAACAACTATTTTTACATGTGGCCAGTGCTTATGCTCACTAGCATTTTGTTTCCTTTTACAGATCAAAAGCATAGAAACTTTTGCGATGAACATCTGTGAGCATTTCCTTTCTTCTTTTAACCATGTCATCCGAGCTCAAGTCTATGTGGAAGAAGTCCCTTGGAAGCGTTTTGAAAAGGTTACCTCACTTATTTGTGCTCTCAGCTTCATTAAAGAAATTAGCTTTATGACATATGCTGAAATTTTACCGGAAACATTTTTTTTTTCTAATTTTCAGAATGGAGTTAAGCATGTCCATGCATTTATTCACACTCCCACTGGAACGCACTTCTGTGAGGTTGAACAGATGAGGGGTGGTGAGAAAATATCCTTCAAATTTTGATTCTGCAATAGCAATTTCAGTATTTTTTTCTTCTAAGCATTCTGTTTTTTAGCATCGAGGAAAACTGTAGAGAATTTTGAAGGCATTTAAATCTGAGATGAGAATAAGCATTGTGACTCTGGATTACCTTTAAAAACTATCTACTTTTTATCTTAATATAAAAATGAAATGATACATTTTGAAGCAAACCTAGAGATTGAATAAGGTAGATCATTTTTGTCATCTGATTCTGAGGTGGGTGGGGGGAAGGTCCAGGCTAACAAAACCTCAAATCTCTAAATTTTCTGACCAGTAGTTTTTGTACCATACCATGCTATAATTATAATAACCATAATAGGAAATAGCCAGTAAGTTACAATCAAGTTTCCCTGATATTTTATTTCCACAATAATAAAACCACTGATATTATTATAATTACTATTAGAATGAACCTCATTTAAATAGCAATGACAATTATATAATTTTTTCTACTTACTAAGAAATTTAAAACTTATCTGTGGAACATAATTACAATATGGATCTTATTAGTACTGATGATTGAACTTAGCAAATATCAAAATTCCCAAATCTTGTCTCCTGCTGCTTGGTAGTCAGAGGTAGTCAGAACAGATTTCAATAACTGGTTATGAGTTAGAGTACAGAACCTCTAGGAACCATGGATCCCAAAGTGGTAGATAGGTCTCTATCCCAATAAAAAATTAACTCTCATGATCACCATAAATTGAGAGTGTGGACTCTGAACTTTTTCCCTTTTCAATTATTCTTCCCTTTCTTCTCTCCCTTTTTTCTCCTCTCCTCCCCTTTCTTCCCTTTTCTGCACCTTCCTCTCTTTCTTATCTAGGTCTCTTCAGTAAGAATTGGAGGTAGCATCTCATAAATGTCAGAAATATTATAAAGTTAATAAAATATAAGCCCCTTCTGAATTCTATTTGATAATGCCTTCCCTTAGAAAGTTCTAGTATATCAGCTGTTGTTTAATAATTTTTGCTATCTGTATTAAATTCCAGGCACAGCCTAGACCTTCTCAGTGTTTAATTAACAGTTATGTAATTATTGTCCTATAAAGGAGACTGAATAACCAGTTGTTAAATTAAGTTGAAAAGATAATGATTTTTTAATCCCTCAAATTTGTAGCCATGTGATATAATGATTTGCTGACTGAGCTGTTAGTTGAAATGTAACCTTCCTTCTTTCCTTCCTTGCTTGCTTCTTCCTACCTTCCTTCCTTCCTTTTGTATGTGACTTTGGGAGAGAAAGAGAAGGAAATGTTTCCTGGTTCCCCAAGCCAGTGTTTTCCTACCCAAATAGCACTGACTAGCCTCATAAAATTATAAATTCTAAGCTGGCACTGTCCAGCAGAAACATAATGCAAGCCACACGTGTAATTTTAAAATTTTCTAGTATTCACATTAGGAAAGCAAAAAGAAATTATTTTAATAATATATTTTATTTAACCTAATATATCCACAATGCCCCTTAAATATGTAAAAATATCAACTACTCATGAAATATTTCACATTCTTTTTAAAAAGTTAACTCTTTGAAATCTTGTGTGTATTTTATACTTACAGGACATCTCAGTTCACACTTCCCATAAAGTGTTTAAGAGCCACGTGTGGCTAGCAGCTACCATACTGATTAGCACAACTCTAAACCAAATCATAAGTGATTTTGCAATACCTAACATATTCCTCTTTTGACTTTTAAGTATGTAAAATAATAGTAGGAGTTAGAATTGGGTTTGGGGAGACTAAAAAATGAAAACATGAATGAAATATACTTATGTCATTCATTGAAATACTATTCAACAATTGGATTTTGAGGACTTTTTACATATACTCAGGCTGTAAATTCAGAGGTGAATAAGACATTCCTTGGTGCTAGTGAGTTTACAGTAGAGGAATAGTAGGAGATAGACTTATAAAAAGATTTTTGCATTATCAGGGTTTAAAAACCACAATGAAGGAATCAAAGTTATGCAAGGGAAGCAAAGAGGTACAAAAACCTAATTCTTCCCAGGGCAGTCTGGAAGGCTTGGCAGGGTAGGAGGAAATATTCCAATTAACTTTTGTAAAATGATTTAGGACATGCTGGGCATAGAAGGGGAAATAAAATTACAAGTGGAAGAAACAGAATGCGCATGGGCAGGACCTGTGAAAGAGTGGAAGAGGGAAACTAAACTATTTTAAACATCAGCCTTATGCTGACCACCATCCTGGGCAAGTAATTTTAATTTTAAATGGCAAAGCATTTGAGGAATAGTAGGAAGTTTAAAGGGTCTAGTTCTTAACAATGTAAGGAGCTGAGATGAAAATGAAGAGATTGGTTTGGCTTGGATTTGGAAGGGCCTTGTGTAGCATGCTAGGGTCTTGTGTACCACAGAGTCTAACTTGGAGGCAGTTTTGTATGGCAGCAAGTATATGTGTTGGAATCAGACTACACTATATTTGAATTCGAGTTCCACTAAATAGCTTTGTGACTCTGGGGAAGTTACTTATGCTACCTCAGTGGTTTTCATTTGTAAGGTGGTAACAGTGTTCACCTCAAGGGCCCAGGGAATTAAAGGAGATAAATATTATAAAACATTTTAGCATAGTACCTGACACATAGGAAGCACTCTTTAAACGGAAGCTACTACTATTATTATTATTTAGGATGGCAGTAGAGACCCAAGAAAGGTGTGTGTGTGTGTGTGTGTGTGTGTGTGTGTGTGTCCCGTTCGATAATTCTGACCAAGGTTACTGTGCGCTGGTTAAAGAGACAGGTGGTAGTAGGAGATTTGGGACCTTGTTGTAGAGATGGAGAAGTGATGGAATCAGGACTCAGGCTGTGAGAAGTAGAGATGGAGAGGGCATTAGGTGAAGCATTTCTGAAGGGTGCTGAATGGGTGTGAGGGGTGGTTGGGCAGGGCTGGAGGGTACAGAGAAAGAGGGGTTAAAGTTTCCCTAAAGTCGAGGGCTTGCAGGAACTGACTAAGGAGAACACATATGATGAAGAAGTGTTCAGGGAGAAGCTGGTAATTGGGGGAATAGGGGATAGAGATAGATTTGGAGACCATCAGCACACTGATAGTGGGTGAAGTGGGCAAGAAGGAGCCATTTCAGGAAAACACATGAAATGAGAGGAGGAAAGTGAGAGGACTTAAACTGGGGTCCCAGCATGAGACCCCAGTTTAAGGGTTGGGCAGTCTGAAAAGTCAGACAGAAGAAAGGTCAGAGAGAGAGGGAAGGAAGATTGAGAGAGTGGTGTCACAGAAGCAAAAGAAAAACACATTTCAAGAAATCAGGAACCGTCTTAGGGTAACAGGATACATAACACACAGGTTCATATGAATGGCCTCATACAAGAAGCTCGCTGCTTTTTGTAAAAGTCCTATTCACTGTGCATGCATGCATGTGTGCCCAGGTGTGTGCATTGGGGTGATGCTCTGCTTTGGGAAGTTATTCAGGAACCCAGGTTGAGGCAACCTTACGTTTTTTTGTCCTTACTTTTTGGGGTCACCTTGAGAGTAGATCCCCTTAACAGACAATCAGGTGACAAAAAGAGCTTGGAGGACCAAAAGGAGGAGGAAAAACCCCTCAAGCATAACACCAGGCATAAGACTAGCATACAGCATTTGTGCTGGAGAGAACCCAATCACACTGCCACACCCAGCTGCAGTGGTGGCTGGGAAATGTGGTCTAGCTGGGTACCCAGGAGGAAGAGGAAGTGAATTTAGTAGAGAGCAAGCAGCATTTGCCAAGGGAAGGTGCAGAAGTTTGGACTGAAAGAAGAGTGAAGAATAAGTGTGCAGTTTGGCAAATGGGTCATTGGTGACTCCCACAAGAAGGTTTTAGCAGGGCCTGCAGGTGGAAGTGGAATGGCCAAGGATAGGGCTCTGCTGATCATAAGAGGAAGACAAGCTGTTTGTCACACCTTATTCTTTCCAGGAATTACCAGGAGCTATCATCAGCCTGAATTCTAGTTACCTGGTTGCTGCAGAATGGAAAAACTAATCATCTTATAAAGCCAGTCTTTTCTTTCTGTGGAAAGCCACAAAGCTTCAGGGTACTGCAGTCGTGGTGGTGTTCCCAGAAGCCCCAGCTTGACTCATCTAGAGTCCAGCGTCCCCCTGAATACCATGTGGGGCTGGCAGGGACCGGGCTAGGTGTAGACACATCTGTTTCCTCAAGTGTATGCAGGATGTGTGTGGATGCGTATATTAGTATATGCATTTTTTAGTGTTGTGTACCTAAAAATGACATTTGTACTTTGTCCTTCTTTGGAGAGTAAGGATCTATGATCTTCAAGTAGCAAAGTTTAATTCTTAATTTGCTTGCGATCAAAGAGCTAAAACTACAAATATTGTGAGGTAAGTCAACGAACAAACTTTGTCATAAGAAATGCCCTTGCGTAGGCTTAACTGAAGAAAATAATCATATCTACCCCACCCCCCTCACCCCAATGCACACAGCAAAGACTGTTTGTTCCAAACTTGTAAGGAAGGCTTTTGGTGAGGGGTTAGCTCGTTGGTGAGAACTGTGCCCCCTCAAATACATGCTCTCAGTCACATATTCAGCCATGCAACTCCCAATAGGGACTCTTCCCAGTAGGATATATAACTAATGGACTGTGTTTCTTCTTATCAATTGAACACACATTTATAGAAAGCCTACTGAATCTCGAGCACCATTTTAGGCCCTATGTAAAGCTCCCATTACACTATTTTCCTAGCAGATCTTTGAAAGCTACATCATTAAGTGTACTTTCACCTGTTTCAAAGTCTGTTAGTTTCAAGGGAAAATCTGGAAGAGAGAGGGAAATTTGTTCACCCAAAGGGATTACCACTGTTATGTTTGTGACTTGCCAAACTCTGAGAGAACTAGGCTTTGCACATGTGATGCAGGTTGTTGGTTTAGGCGTCCTAAGGAACCTGGATCTTCCAAACTCTTTCTCTCATATGTCTCCCTGAACGACAAGCGTAGCCAAGTCTTGACATCGCTGAGATGGTTGAGTCACTAATTTGAACTAAATTGGCCCCAGACCTCTTCAGTATTTGAATTATAACTCACAATTCTTTAAGAATCAAATTCCTCCCAATCTGACACTAAGTATAAAAATTCAGTTAAAGCATAATTAAGTGGAGGAATGGTAGATGGAGAAGACATGTCAACTAAGAGATTTTGTCTTGTGGTAGTTAAAAAAAAATCTATTGACATGGAGACCAGTGGGGCCTTGGAGGTAGTCTTAAGGAAGGGGGGTGATGAAACTGAAGTCCTGGAGGAGAGTAATTTCAGAGGCTGGGGAGGCAGAACAAGTAAGAGGGAGGAAGGGGAAGACCCAGGACCGAGACGACCCATTTCCAAGAAAGCTGTGTTATGTCCTTTTTGATATCAAGACTGAAACACTCTTTAGTTTCTCCAGAAAAAGAGGTTTTGGTACACACAAGTCTTTTAAAATCGTCTCGGTCACAACCTCCTCATACAAAAGCCTAGTTAATTTCCTTCCAGCTGGCCGACACTTCCCCATCCAGCATTGCACGGAGGTGCCTTGCATTCTCTCTGCATGAGTGAAATGGACTCTCAAAGACAAATGATATTTAATCTTCACTTTTTCTAGCACTTTACAAGTTTGACGTTTTTCTACTAGAATGATTTAATATCGTTTTAAAATATCCTCCTTTTAGCTATTTGTGTCCTTTTTGGAGGTGTTAAACATGGAAGCAATTATCCTCTTCATGGCAGAATTTTTTTTTCTTGGCTCAATAAAGCTTTGTGCTTTGTGTCACCTGATGCGTAGGTAAGGAATTGGGCTTATTTTCTATTAATTTGCAGTGCGTTTCTTTCCCTTAGAGAGCTGAAGGGTAGGATGTATGCTTCTCTGAGAGATAAACCACAATCTGTTAAGTGTGTGGGAGGACACTAAAAGCTAGCAAGGATTATGTTCTAGCAAAGTAGAATGTGAAAAATCTTCTTTTGCATTACTCTATAACCGTGGCAAAAAAAAAAAGGAGGAAAAAAAGCTGATTAAGTGGTTTCATGACAAGTAACCCAGAAAAGGACAGCCCTTTGGTTTGAATTAATTGATTCTAAATTGGAATTGCTTTTAATGTGTGTGAGGCATCACATTTTTAGTTGATGGGTCCATGAATTTGAAAGTCTCAGGTTCGTACCAGTGTTCGAAAAGCTGGGGCACCGCCAACAGAGAAGATAAAATAAGCTTTTTGATTTCATCCAGAGTGTCTAATGTGTGCCAAGGAAGAAAAATTTTTTCACATTAAAAGAGAATGGGGTTTTGTTGTTGTTATTGTTGTTCACAGAATGATGAGCACACCAGAGTACATGGTCCACGTTACGCCAAAACTGTGGCAATGGTTAATTGTCTTTGGGAACATAAAGCATTTTATTCTATGTGAAATTGAGGCCAGAACACATTAGAAAACTCAACTTATTTCTTCATTTTCATATTCTAGCAAGAAAATACATAATTTAAAAGTTGCCTAGCAGAACTGACACTCCCCCCAGAGATCAATAAATCTCATTCCAGGGCTGGAGGTCAGAAGTAGTTTTCAGAACCCAATGAGCCTTTGTGAAACATGAGAAACATTCACAGGTAATTAAAGTTGATAAGCAAAAGTCAATTATCACAAAATCTTGATAACTTTTACAAAGCATTTTCTATGGGGCAGCCATTCTACCAAGTCCTTTACAGATATTATCTTAGACATTTATCAATTATAAAAAATAGATATGATGATCATCTCCATTTTCAAGACAAAAAACTTAAGGTAGAGAGGGATTAAGTAGTTTTCTGAGGGGAACAGTACTCATAAATAGGGGAGGAGAGGCACCGAGAGCACTGAGATTTGAATTCAGGAAATCTTGAGTCCCAAGGCTGTGGCCTCAACCATCGTGCAACACTGCAACCGGGAATCCTTTTAGGATTAAGACCATTGGAGGAACCAAAGTCTTTTTTTTTTTTCCCCCGCCCCCCCTCAAAGTCTTATTGGCTTATATGGATGTTGGTGATAAAGGCCAGCTGTATAGGAAAAGACCAAATAGATAAAATTTGCCTGTGGCTCTCATTAACTTTCTCTTTCTCCCCCCTCAAGAATTCCCACTGCTTGTTCTAACCTCATCCTTTATTGAAGACCTACATTACATTTCTGTAGGATTTTTTTTTCCTAGAAGGGATAACTGTTGGAAGTAGGTTATATTAGTTTATAAAGGTTTAAGAAGCCAGTCCCTTATGAGGTCTTTGTATTTCAGTAGGAAATTTTTAAGGAATAAAAAGTTTTCCAGGGGCGCCTGGGTGGCTCAGTGGTTAGGCGATTGCCTTCGGCTCAGGTCATGATCCCGGAGACCTGGCATTGAGCCCCACATCAGGCTCCCTGCTTGGCGGGAAGCCTGCTCCTCCCTCTCTCACGTCCTCTGCTGTGTTCCCTCTCTAGCTGTATTTCTCTCTGTCAAATAAATAAATAAAATCTTAAAAAAAAAGTTTTCCAGACACATAGGGGCCATTTGTAAAGTTGATGTTTCAGTTTCTGTTTCAGTTCAATGTTGATGGTATTTTTCAGGCTGGGGATTCTGAGGGTCTCAAGAAAAGCTGTGGAAGGAGGGAAGGTGGCAGACTTTTTGTTTCCTAGAAAGGCCTCTTATTGTAAAGAAATGGGGAAAGAGAGTTAAAGGAAAAGGAAAACAAAAAAGGATGAGAAAGGATTCAAAAAGGAGGAAATAATGAAGTGCTGAGTTCAAATTCCCCCCGCGCCAGTTTCTAGCCATGTGACTATGAGCAAATGACTGAAAGTCTACTGTATACAAATGTTTCATAGAATTGTGAGGATTAAGTAAGATAACACCGAAAAAGGCAGCAACTAAACACATGCCGATAGTCTGCAGCTACTGGTGATGTCCTCTCTGTCCCCTGCCATGCTGTCTCTTACAGTTCCATAGATGTGATCAGGAAGGGAAATGGTAAAGATAGATGGAGGAGAACTGTCTAGAAAAAAAAGAGACTAAGCTGTGAAATACTGATTCTTTGATGTGCCTCAATATTGTTGCATGAATTCACTCATTCATTCAATAGATACTTATTGATTGCTTTTGCAATCCTCTTGGGTTTTAAACTGAGACTCACTTGGATCAGCTCTACACGGCATTTAGAAATGCGAATTTTGCAGAACTATGTGTTCATACATCTAAAATCTGTTACATCAAACCAACTTATAAGCATGAAGGCGTTGCTAGTGGCCTTTCTCTTGATCCTTCTTCAGATGTAGTTTCCAGAGAGAACTTCAGGATGTTAAACAAATCTCACTTCAGTTTTGTCTCGTTATCCTGGAGCACTATGACCAGAAGACCCTATTTAATCAGCTGATATACCACTAGCCACTGACAATCACTATCTTTGGTAGATGTACACATGTGGTTGGGAAAATATCAAAATATGGTCATTATTTACCTGCTTCAAAACTCTGCAGCTTCTGAGATAACCACAGCAAATTAAACCATATAGAAGATGTAAACCATTGGTTTATTAAGAGATGCCATGGATTCTAACTGAGGATCAAATTATATTCTTGTCCTTTAACTAGAACTACAAACAACACAGTGATGCCAGATGGCTCTGGCCCTTGAGTTATACACCAAACAAACGAAGAAGTATAGATATTAATCAGACCTAACTTCACGACAGAAAAGAGATGACCTTAGACATCCTGTCATGGCACAGTGCTACTTCGAATTTGTAGCCAAGCGCACCCTGAACATCCAGCCTCACCAGCCTGCACAAATAAGTGTAGGGTGATGACAATTTTTGAATTTCCCTGGCCTTGTAGTTCTCTCATTACAAAACTGCTGGATCTCTCCAATCAAACGCTCCCACCTCCTGACAGTCTGGAGGTCCGTCTCACATGTGTTGAGGGAGAAGTTCGCACCCATTGGGTACCACTACTGCTTCGCACGCTCTGTTCAGCATTGGCTGTGCTTGTTGTCCCTGTTCTTTGGGAAGAATGATGCTCTGTACAGACCATCGCACTCTGGGATTTCCCAGTATGTCACCTGGTTCTATGTTCTGTTCAGGCTTCACCAAACTGCAGGAGCGACAGCCCTTCACCTTCACCTGTCATGCTGTCAGGGACTGCAGGAGAACCATATCATCCCCTCCATTTTTGTCAACTCTACCCTCTCTTCTGCAAGTCCCCACGAACCAACTTTGTCCATTCTCCTGTAGCTCAAACCAAAAGTCGTTATGGGTATTGACTTAGGCATATTGAAGTCATATGGGTCACTACCTCATCATCCCAGTCTCTATTTAGGCTGAGACAGGTCTCAAGTGCTCCTTGTTCTTGAAGTTGTCTGGTTTCAGTGAGCTCATGACCACAAGAGAACTGAGGGTCTGATGATATTGGAGCCATCAGCAGTGTAGATGATCAACAGAGGACTACTCTCTCCCAGCCCATAAAGGCAGTCAGAGTAGCAAACAGAAGAAATGCTCTGGAGGAGCTTACAAATTAGCATGATTATCTGTTGAGTAAAGGAGAGCTCAAAAAGTGGAAGGTATCTGGCGTAAAAGTTACCTGTATATGTAGCTGAGAGGAAGGTATTCATTTCTGTGGGTTTCAATGCAACAAGAAGGTTTAGTCTTGACCTTCAGTTCTCCTAGGGCCCGAGAAAGGCAGGGAGTCATGGAATCCAGACAGAGAGAAACGCACACCATCCTCATTCACTAGGACTTCAGAGGAGACAGGGAGACAGAAAACATGGGCAGTGAGGCCGTTCTGTGTTCAAACAGTGCACCATGTTTTAATGATCAGGATCTTTAGAGTTAGGTATCAGTAAGAAGACACTGTTTTGTTTATGACCTCATCTCCTCCTATGTTTTTAATTAAAACAGGACTTCCGGTCATTCATTCTGGAATCAAAGACCTCAAGGTATTGAAAACAACCCAGTCTGGATTTGAAGGATTCATCAAGGACCAGTTCACCACCCTCCCTGAGGTGAAGGACCGGTGTTTTGCCACCCAAGTGTACTGTAAATGGCGCTATCACCAATACAGAGACGTGGATTTTGATGCTACCTGGTACGACTGTGTGCTAGGGCCTGGCACCACCTCCGTCCTCTTCCCAGGGGCCCCAGGATCATAGACTCTTCCATCTGAAAGGGGAACCTAGAGGTCATCCAATTCAACCTCCCACTGTTCAGAGTTCCTTCTGAAGACCATGCTCTTCATTTGAATTAGTAAATCTGCACTGAAATCCTAGATGTTATTAGCTAAAATGACCTTGAATGGACCATCTAATTTCCCTGAACTTCTGTTTCTCAATTGATTACATCAGTAGTTCTCAAACATTATTGTGTATCAGAATCTCCTGGAGGCCTTGTTAGAGTGTAAATTCCGGGGCCTACCTCCAGAGGTTCTGATTCTGTAAGTCTGGGGTAGGGCCTGAGAATTTGCATTTCTGGTTAGCTCCCAGCAGCTGCTGCTCCTGGCCCAGGAGCCACACTTCACGAATCACTGTATCAAGTGAGGATAATGATATATGGCTTTATTACCTCATAGTAGATGCAGAGAAAACTACATGAGGATGACCACCTCACCCCAGTGTGCCAAGGACTTTTCTGATTTTGATACTGAAAAGTCCCATGTCCCAGGAAACCCCTCTGGTCATAGGCAAATTGGGACAGTTGGTCACTGTAGGCTAAACTCAAAATGAGATGATATTCATAGAAGCAGTTTATAAATGATAAATGCCTTAACAATGTAAAGGTGTGATTATTAGTATAATAGCCTTGACAAGCATTTAGGCCTCTGGACTCTGAGTTTGCTTTTTGACCAGGCATTTCATTTCTTTGTTGAAGTTCTAATTGTTAGAAATGTTACTGTCTGATAGGCTGGAATCTGCCCCTGGTAGCTTCTTCCCACTGGTGTAGTTTTGCTCTACTCCTTTTACTATGTGATGGTTTTGAAAATGCTTACAGAGAACCTCACCTCAATCTTCTTTCTCCTTTTTTCTTTTAAGTGTTCCCTATTGGCAGCAGGCTGATGATGTATTTCTGTTGGACAGAGCACAAAATTGAACATGGCAGAATCAGGGTCTTAGTTGGGCCTCCCACTTAGGAGAGAGACTTTGTGTAGTTCATTTAATTTTAATAATAATAATAATAACACCTGCCTCAGGTATATATTTTTTAAAGATTTTATTTATATATTTCACAGAGAGAGAGATCACAAGTAGGCAGAGAGGCAGGCAGAGAGAGAGGAGGAAACAGACTCCCTGCTGAGCAGAGAGCCTGATGGGAACCTCGATCCCAGGACCCTGAGATCATGACCTGAGCCGAAGGCAGAGGCTTTAACCCACTGAGCCACCCAGGTGGTATATTGAGAGACTTCAATGAAGTAATCATGTAAAATCCTTAACACAGAGCCTGACACAGATTAAAACCCCTAAAAACATAATACAAAGAACTGGTCAAGCAATGCAGTAAGTAAGAGTGTAGCGTATTGGGAAGTCCTTTTCATGGGTTCTTCAAATGTGGGGAAGATTTACTCTGTAATGCCCAGTGAACCCTAGTTCCAGATGATGAAGATTGCCTAGTGACAATACCTTTGTTGAATGGTGTGTGTGTGTGTGTGTGTGTGTGTGTGTGTGTGTGTGTGTGTTTAGGAAAATTGGAAGTGGGGTGTTTTCAGAAGAAAGACGAAAGGCATTATAGGATATTAATCTCTTCTAAAATCAGCAATAAAATTGTTTTCTGGGGAAACAGAAGGTCGCCACTTCCCAGCTTTAAAGTGCATTCCTAAAAAACTACCTTATGAATCCTTAGGTCTCTTTTCTGTGTTTTAGGGATACTGTTCGGGACATTGTCCTAGAGAAATTTGCTGGACCCTATGACAAAGGCGAGTATTCTCCTTCTGTCCAGAAGACCCTCTATGACATCCAGGTGCACTCCTTGAGCCAGATTCCTGAGGTACGTTTTGCCATCCTGAAGACTAAGAGAACTTGTTGTGTCTCCTGTCAGCTCTGACAGAGAGTTGAGAGTTAAAATAAGACAGTGGAAGACACATGAAAAATGACATCTGTTGTTGTTCAAAAGCTTGTTATAGCAAGTGAGAAGAGAGCAAAAAATGGAAAAATCTGTCCAGCTTGGAAACACAGGCCACTGCTATAGTTGTTTAGATTTGTTGAAAATTCTGTGGGTCTTTTCAACCTGCACAACTTAAGCCTCATAATAGGACCCTCAATGCTCTGAAGGAGGAATAATTAGACCAAGAGTCTATGTTTCAGGGTAGCCAGGGAATGAAGGATAGTGGCAAATAGAATCCATCCATCCATCTGATGTTATTGGGTGATTGTTATATCTCTGTCAACACATGAAGAATACAAAGATAAAATAGACAGGGGGCCTTCCCTCAAAGAGGTCTTTATTCAGTAAAAGGGAAAAAAAAGTAAACTAATGATGCAGTAGGGCATAGGGCATAATGGAAATATAGAAAAAGACATCTAACTCAGGCATGGGACAGAGGGCCAGCCAGGCTTTCTGAGGGTGAGGTGCTTGGGTTAAGTCTTAAGGGACAAGTAGGGGTTATCTGGATACACACTCAAGGGTGAGGGAGCACGACAGGTGTAGAGACAAGGAGGCATCAGAGAATGGTCATTTTCTGTGGAGGATCTGCTATATGTGAAGCTCCATGAGTGAAAGTCTTTCCATGTGCCTACGGATGAGGCAGCAGCCAGACCAGGAGGACCTCTGCGGGCTTGTTTATAGTCTGTACTTTAACTTGAAAGCTCTCAGGAGCCACGGAGGGGTTTAACCAAAGTGTGGTACTACTGGATTTGCACTCTAGAAAGATCACTCTTTAAAAAAGGGTGATAAATTAAAAGGATAATAGATTACAGACATGGAGACCAGCCGGAGGCTGTTGGGAGGCAGAAATCTGGCAAGAAGTGCCTGAACTTGGAACCATGGTGGGATGGAGAGGACGAGTACTACCCTTCAACCTGGGCAAGAGGGACGCCTGCCATAGTCCAGCACTTTCCAGGCCTTTCTCTGGCTATGCCTCTCTCTCCCCTGGATAAGAGTCAGTGGGGCCGAGGCAACAAACCCTTCAGGGACACACACATCTCTTTCTAGATCATTCTCTGAACACTTGCACCCCAGCATGAGCTGCCCAAATAACCCTAAGACTGCTTGAAGAAGTCTGCAAACCTCCTTCTCAGAGCCATCTTCTGGAGGCAGATTATGCCCTCAGGGTATACACCATTAGGCCGGAGAGTAGGTGGAGGGGCAGATGTTTGCAGGTGTAGACAAGACATGGAAGCCAGGTGTCCATCCACTTGAGTCCAAGAGAGAAGGTGGGATGGGCCTGGCGTCTCGCTCTTCCCACACTTCCCGATCCTGGGGTGGCATTGCAAGCAGTCAGAGATTTCTAAATTACATCCTGGTCTTCCAGGTTGTTATGAAGTTAATATTTGTCAAGTTGGAAGGATAGAACATATTCCACTAAAATTTTCTTGCTTGAGTCATAACTTTATCTTTTTATTTTTGTTTTTAAACATCTGGTATGTGGGCCTCCAATTATATTCTTACCCCAAGCCTGCAAATGTTTGGGGCAGGCCTTGAGAGGAGGAAATGGACTGAGGAAGTATTTAAGAGGTGGACTGACCAGCACCAGGAGGCCAGATGGATCCCACAGATCTGACTCAAGGAACCATTACTTTTCTGAGAACAGATTTTGTACTTGGACGGGAAAAGGGTGGGTCCACCATCTATTAATAGGACTATCAGAAGACAGCTGTGTCAAGCAGCAGAGGACCACTAGAGGGTGTCTCAGGGACAGAGGTGGGACTTGAGCAATGGGCTACTGGGCAGGTGGGTTGCAGGGGAGGAGTGATAGAGGGAGAGAGATTTACAATTGCCCAATGTGATCCGTATTACTTTGGATTCCAGATAGAAGACATGGAAATTAGCCTGCCCAACATGCACTACTTTAACATAGACATGTCCAAAATGGGACTGATCAACAAGGAAGAGGTAAGAGAGCTTTAAAAATAGTGAAAGGGTACATCCACCCTCCTGCCTCTACACTCTTACTTGTCTTTATAAAGTTGGGATGATAATATCACCAAGCAAAACTCTTCACAGCTGTTGCTTTTGGAGTATTTATAGTTGCCAGTGATTAAAGTCCTCTTAGTTGCGGGGCCTTTCACTACCTGAGGCTGGAGAACCCTAGAAGTGGATGAGTGGTTGTGGAGGAGGGTTGGAGGCTGCGGGAAGTAAAAGACAAGGAAAGCACAGAGTGTGCCAGAAGAGACAGCTCTGAGATCTGCTTCTCCAAAAAGTGCCACCCAAGGTCACAGCTTCATTATTCTTCCATGATGAGGTGACAAAGAGAAGAAAAATATTCTATTTTCATTTTCCTTCATCATCTTTAACTTTGGATTAAGTTGTCAACTTAAGTAGCATATAAACGGAAAATGTCAACAGAAAAATGAAAGAGTGTTTGTGTTTCCAGTGGCAAGTCTAGAAAGCGTGATGAGGAAGGCACTTTTTGAAAGGAAACCTTGTTTGGGGAAAAACACTTACCTGGACTTGTCTTAAGTTATGACAGAAGGTTAAACTAAGTGGGAGTGTCTTCCTCGACAGCCTGAAGTGGTGGGGCCTTGGAGATGAGAACTGTCCTTCCCTAGAACAGTAGGATCTATTTGTTTCATCCTCTCACGGACTTCTAGAATTTGAAAAACATCATCTTGATGGCTTGTTTTATTAGTGTGTAGGGGGGAGGAGGGAGGGGCCATCTATTAAGGTGGCTCCATGGCCATAGAATTCTGGGCCTACTTACCTAGGAGCCTTATTCTTAGCTACAGTCCTCTGGCCAGTCACCTTGTGTCTATCCTGCAAATGATGATACCGTGGGGCTCTGCATCTGTAGGCCGGGGCTGGGTAACAACTCTGGGGAAAGAAGTCGTGCTTACCCGTCTGGGATAGCTGCTCTCGAGTGCTCTGTGTGCCAGAGGAGAGCAACCCCCGGTACTGTTCACTCGGCTGAGCAGAGAGGCAGCATTGTTTACTGCGGTGGAAGGAAAGCATGGTGATTACCAGAATGCCACTAAATTAGAACATAAAGCCTTTTAAACAATTACCTTCTAAAGAGCACGAGAGGGACTCGAGAAAGTAATCCTGGCCATGTTCGCCAAAGCTAAAACAAAGGGGCCCCAAACAGTAAAGGGTCAAGTGTCATGAGTGGGACAGTGCTTAAGCCAGGAAACTAGAAGAGAAAGGAGGTCTGCACAGCGCCCCCAGACACCTCTGCCCTGCACCGATCCCAGCTGCCGATTGTGTCTCTAAATCCAAGAAGTCAGATTGGCAGCTTCCTTGGCTCTGAAGAACGAGTGGGGACCCCAAGGCAGGAAGGCTCAGCTCCTTCAGGCCAGGACTCTCCATGAAGGCACCTGAGAGGCTAAACAAGTTGTCCCGTGTCTGTGTCTGCACTTTGGGTATGACCAGAGCTGCTCTCAGGCCCCCCACCCAGCAGGGGCTACAAAGCACAGGCAACACATGAAAAGCAGAGAGTGAAGACATACTGACGAGAGAGAAGTGATAAATGACAGGCTGGGAAGACAGAACCGTTCTAAACTCACAGCTGTGTGGAGCCATTTAGTATTGGGCTAATAGCCCTGAGTACCTCAAATATTCCTGAGGGCATGACGGTATTATGGCATTGGGCAATGACTGATGTTCAAAGTGACTCATCAAGCAAAGGTCAATTATGTTCAGAACATTCTATTGAAAAAGCAGGGATAGATAATGCATTTGAGAAACCTTCATAGCCCAGTGATCAAAATTTTTCAAAACCTCTTTAATTTTCTAGAAAATCAGGCATTACCATAATTGAAATTACTGTATGGCTGTAGGGCATATACATTTTCCTGTTTAGCAAGTTGTGCTTTTTATTGTTGATTCACAGAAAAAATGAGAGATCTATTGTAATACCTCTGAAATTACAATGTGGTTTTCTACAGGTCTTGCTACCCTTAGACAATCCATATGGCAGAATTACTGGGAAGGTCAAGAGGAAGCTGGCTGCAAAGCTGTGACATTGTGGCCACCACCACTGGAAGTCTACTGTCGGCCGAGGAATTCCTTCAGCCTCCTGTGTTACTGGACATCAGAGCATGTCGCCATGCAAATTTTCAAACGAGAGTGTTGATTTATAGTGTTAATCTTCCTCCTATAGGAAAGAATTCTTCTACAACTAGCTCAGCAAGGTGTTTTGTGATTAGTAATTATAACATGCTTGGTGGATACATTTTACTTTACAAATGTTAAACAGTATGAGAATAGTCATAAATCAATATTTCTTTTTAATTTTCTTGTGCTTTCCTATCTTAAAGAAGTTTCAGAATCAATGCACTAAGAAAACAATCATGAATTCATGGATGTGTCCTTTCAATTATTTTGTGCACAAATTTAAGAGTAAGCATTGTTTTCAACCTACTGATGCTAAAACTTTGCTCTGGGCGATGGAGAAAATGTAATGAGAAAATCATATTTTGAAAACTATCACCATTGTGGCTTCAATTAGACTGAAGTATTTGAATTTCTAAGAATACTCTAGTATATATCACTGGGAGTTTATTTCTACGCTTAAAGTACGTTTGTAATCTTAATGTATTAGTTTTATGACTTTTACAACTCTTAGAGAATATTTAGTAGACACTGAAAAATGTGTAACTTGTTTTTCTTTGAATAATGCATCACTTTGGCAAAAAGAGCACACTGAATAATGCTAAGTCAGTACACCAAACAATGAATATCCGTAGAGAAAGAAGACGAGAGAATCTATAAACATCAGTGATGGAGTGTGGGGGTGCCTCAGCTGGTTGAGTGGCCAACTCTTGGTTTCAGCCCAGGTCGCCGTCTAGGGGTCCTGGGATTGGGACTTGCATCGGGCTCTGTGCTTGGCGGGGAGTATGCTTCGGTATGCTCTCTCTCCCTTTTACCCTCTCCTACTCCCTCTCTCTCTCTCTCACTCTCAAATAAATAAACACATCTTTAAAAAAAATCAGTGAAGATGATTTCTAGATGGTGGGATTAGGATTGATTTTTTTTTTTTTTTTGCCATGTGCTTTTTCTGGATCTCCCAAATATGAAGAGTTATTACTTTTTTTAACCAGAGAAATAAATATAATTAGTGATTTAAAGATGTATATAGATTTGACTGGTGCTTATATCCATTGACCAATACTACTATTACATGTAGATATATGCCATAAAACTTCATAAACTATAATTTTAGAAGCCCATGATGAAAACCTGTCCACATGAGCATTCTAGATAACCTTCCTCCAAAAAGTCTCCATTTATCAAATTTTTAAATCTCCATTTCTTATAATGGCTACATATGAGTGCTTAGTATTGTTTGATAACTCTGTTTCATTCCCCCCTTTCTAGTACTGTAACTTAAGCTAGCACGGCATAGTGTTTAATTTCAAAAAACTCACTTCACTCCTGGACCCACCTCTCACTAGCTACAGAACAAATGTCCTCCTCTGTAAAATAGAGGTGAGAACAGAATCTCAGAGGCTTTTTGAGGATAAAATGGGTTAAAGTCTGTAAAGTGCTGAGGTCGTATTTATGCCTGACACACAGAGATTTCTATATGTGCTTGTTAAATGATGTTAATGTTAAATGTTTGCTTTCTTTTCATGCGATATTAGACCCAAGTAGAAAATGGTCATTGGACTTTGTGAGTGAGATGAGAGATGGGGGGTCGAGCACAGTGAGCCCTAGAAGATGCTGGAGGCCATGCACAGGCTTGTGCCTGCTGGGAAAGAACATGACATGAGAAGGAAGAAATAATCTGAGAAGGAAAGCTTTGTGCCACTTTGAGTACTCATGTCACAAAATGTGCTTACAGATGTCACTGGCGCGACCAAATAGCTGGTACATTTTATTCCTCTGCTGATTTGATGATCCAGTTTGAAGAACAATTTAGAGTTTGATGTGATCTTTTTCTAAAAGCAAACAAACAACAGGAACAAAAAACTTAATCAGGCCCTTCATCCTAGATATTATCTTGGTCATGCAAGTTTCAGAAACATGGTAGTTACTTCAGAGAAGAAATCCATATTAGAGCAGAATCCTTAGCAATTGGGGTCCATTTCATACACACATGTATTTTGTTCCCCCTGAGCTCTTAAAACCTTTATTGTAACGGGTTGCAAAGGACTTATTGGATGTTATGTCCCAGGTGCGCTGCAGGAAAGTCTGCCCTCTGTGAAATTTTCAAAGATCAGATTCCTATTTTGGGAAGAATGTTTTCTTGTGGTTAAAATTGTAAACCATGTGCTGAAAATCAGGCTTGGGGTTCCAGCTGGTTTTGTCAGGGCTGAGACTGTAAACACCTGGGAGCTCATTTTTATCACAATACTTGGTAATTTTGCTAAACAGGGCTACGGGGACTGTGTTCCAATTTTTCTGGGAAGCAGACTTGCTCCACAGTGCTCTCCTCTGCCTTTTCCCCATCCCTCCCCCAACCCTTCAGGGGAGTAAGGCCTGTGGCCCCACCCCACTTGCTACCTGGGAGGCAGTTTGCAAGGTGCTCTAGGGAGCAGCTGTCCTTTGGGCTTGTGGTTTTCGCAGCCACAATTCTAAGAGTTGGTTGAAATCCTCTAAATTTCATCTCCTAACTTTTCACAGAAACAGGTTCAGAAAATGTGTTCCGTTCTTTCTCCTTTTTAGAGGCAGACTTAAGTTCATAGCACTCTTCACTTTCAGTAACCTGCTTTTTCTCCCTTTGTTCTCAATATAATAGAAAGCACTCTTTGGAAACTGTTTTTCTTGTTTGTCATTGAAACAATTTACTTTTTCCAACCACATGTGAGATTTAACAACAGAAATTTGAGCTTCTCTCTAACCTCTTAGCCCTCTGTCCAGAAAGAGTTTTTTTTTTGTTTTTTTTTTTTCTTTTCCCCTCAGACTTGGGACTGACTGGACTTTGCCTTTTTTAGTTTCCTTTGCAAAACCTTTGTAACTTCTGCTTCCTTGCCTGCCTTTCAAGAGGAAACCAAGGTTTCTTTCTAAAGACAAGGATTTTAAGCCTTCTGACGCACTGGGTTCTTCCTGCTTCCAAATATTGGAAACTTAATCTCTTTGTATTTTTCATAGTCTTTGTTCTCATTTCTCTCAGAGTTCAGCTGCCTTTCATTCTTCCATTGGTCTGGACTCTTTCTCAGGAATTCTGAAAGCTTTTGGATTCTATGGCTATCATATTGAGAAAGAATGGCTAAGCACCTTCCTCCCTGCAAAACACATTCCCACCTCTACAGGTGCCTCAACGTCCATCAGGGAAGTAGTTTACTTTCAATCCTTAAAGTGTGAAGGATTCCACTGGAAATCTGCCACATAAGGACTGTATTCAACCAAACTTGAAAGAAAGGCGTACTGATTACTTTATATGAAAAAGGGAAATAAGTGTGTATGAAAACTAATGATGTACTAGACCTTGGCTAATTGAATTTATTTTTTTAAAAGATTTTATTTATTATGTATTTGACAGAGATAAAGGTCACAAGTAGGCAGAGAGGGAGGCAGAGAAAGAGGAGGAAGCAGGCTCCCCGGCCAGGCCAAGCAGAAGATGCTGGCCAGATCCCAGGATCCTGAGATTAAGACCTGAGCCAAAGGCAAAGGCTTTAACACACTGAGCCACCCAGGCGCCCTGGCTAATTGAATTTAAATACAAACAACAAACAAACAAACAAAACTTCAATTGGGTTTTGCAGGCATACCCTGGAGAAACAGCAGGTGCAATTCTATATCACTTTAATCAAACAAATTTTGCCAAATAAATAAGTAAATAAAAGTGAAGGAGCCCAGGTATATTAGCTTCTTGAGCCTGCCGCAGCAAAGCAACGCAAATTTGATAGTAGATAACAACAGAAATGTATTCCTTCATTGTTCTGGAGGCCAGAAGCACAAAGTCATGGCGTTGGCGGGATTGTGCCTGCTGTAAAGGTGTGGAGGAGATTCTGTCCTTGTCTTACAGCTTCTGGTACTTTCTTTGGTTTCTTGGCTTGTGGCTGTCCCACTCCAGTCTCCCATGGTCACATTGCCTCTTCTGTCTGTCTTCTCTGTGGGACTCTTATAAGGACAGTTGTCATAGGGATTAGGGCTCACCCAAATAACCCAAGGTAATCTCTTTATCTCAAGATCCTTAATGGTATCTACAAAGACCTTTTTCCCACATAAGGTCACAATTACAGGTTCCAAAAATTAAGGCATGAACATAAGATTTGGGGTGGGGGCACCACTCAACCCACTGCAGCAAGTCAGAGGACAGTGAGCTTCTTGAGAGCAGCTCTTCTAGCGCCCTATTGGATCTTTAGCTACACATAGGCTACTGTTTCCTTCATATCTGGGGAGTCACATCCCCCTTTCAGTCTGATCAGCTGTCACATAGATGTCTATAAAAGGGTGAAGAGCATGGACTTTGGATGGAGATTATGCAAAGTTTCAGACTGGGCTTCTCCAATTTCTAGCTGTGTGGCCTTGGTCAAGTAACCCTAAACTTTAGTTCTATAGTTTTGCAATGAGTATAATAACAATAACTACCTTACAGAGTAACTGAGGATTAACTGAGATAACACATGCATGGGTCAGAATGGTTTTGGTTGCAAATAACTCAAAACCTAACAGTGTCTTCAACTGGAAGGACATCTTGTTCACTCAAAAAGTTAAGAGATAGGATGACTCAGAGTCATCTGGCCATTCAGGGTAGCTTCATGGTCTCAGGCTCACTCCATCCTTTACTCTATCATCCTCACAGTGTGTTAATATTTCCCCTGGGTCACAAAATGGGTAGTAAAGCTCCTGTTACAGATGGTGGGCATCACCCAAATCTTGCTTGGGACCAAAGCACTCAGAGGCCAGAAGTGTTGATCTCTGCTAGCTTATCATTGGGTTCCTCTGTGGGAATTGCCCTTGGCTAAAGGAAGATGCCTCACCCCAGTTTATACCCACCCCCTGGGAGCAGCTCACATCCGGTGCTGGTCAGTGTAGGAGATACAAAGTCCTGACCCTCTTGCCTCATTAGGGATAACTCTGCAGGGGCATTCCAGTCCCAGAGCTCTTAACTGCCTGAGGTCTTTGTTGGAACTGCATTATAACTCAACTTCTCCCTCTGCGCAGTCCTGCTTCCTTCGCTGCTCACAGGCATGGTTCCAGAGAGCGATGCTTAATAAACCCGCATGAAAATCTCGGCATCTCACTGTCTCTTAGCAAAGCCAACCTCTAGGAGTGTTTCTAGGAAGGAGGCTCTAAAATGGAGTTGTGGGAGCTGAATCACCCACTGTCCAGCTGGTGATGAACAATTATGTGATTGTTAAAACTATCTCCTGAGGCGAATTGGGATGGGATATTGGAGGAAAGGAACTCTCTGGCAGTGGTAATGTTTTGGATCCTTGAGGGATTGGGGGTAATAATTATTATTACATTTTATGCTTTATAATAAAATATTATATTTTATGCTTTATATCCCATATATATGGAATTTGTTGGGTATTGCTAGGAACCATTAATATATTAAGAAAAACAATGGGAGCACCTGGGTGGCTCAGTTGATTAAGCGACTGCCTTCGGCTCAGGTCATGATCCTGGAGTCCCTGGATTGAGCCCCACAACGGGCTTCCTCCTCGGCGGGAAGCCTACTTGTCTCTCTCTCACTCCCCCTGATGTGTTCCCTCTCTGGCTGTGTTTCTCTCTGTCAAGTAAATAAATAAAATCTTAAAAAAAAAAAAAACAATGAAAAGGTGAGGATAATTAATAACCAACACAATACAAAGCATGAGAGCAAGAGGACCTCCTTGGTAACACATAAAGAATATCTACAGCCAGATGATAGAAACAAATTAGGATCAGGCCCAGGACTTAACTATAAAAACAGAGCTCCAAAGAAGATTCATTTGTCAGTTCTGAGAGGTTCACACACCAAGGTTAGGCTCCTGACTGATGCACCTGAAACCCTGAATCCCCAGACTTCCTTGAGCTCTCTGGGCCTGCAGAAGTAGACTACTCTTCCCTGTTAAAATCTAACATCGCCACCCTTGCTTAAAGACAGTGCAAAACCTTCTGCTTGTCCTGTTGGGAGTCTCTTTTCACATCCCCTTCAGGATACAAGACCTATAAATGGTGTCAAATTACATCATACCAGCCAGAGACACATTAGGGCTACTAAGGGAGGAAGGGACCTACAAGCCCAAAGAGCAGCAAAGATTCAGTCAATCTTTGGAGGATTGAGGATTATACATGGGACTGGATCCTGAGGGTTTTGGACAAAATCTATCAGATTTTTATTTATTTTTTAAAATATTTTATTTATTTGAGGGAGAGCCCTAGTTGGGGGAGAGGAAGAGAGAAAGGGGGAAGCAGAATCCCCACTGAGCAGGGAGCCCAATGTGGGGCTCGATCCCCAGATTTTGGGATCATGAACTGAGCCAAAAACAGAGCCAAAAACAGAGGCATCATATTTCACCGACTGAGCCAGGTTCCTCCCTCCCATTAGATTTTAATCAGAAGCACTTTCCATTCACATAGGATAGGCAACTGTATGTATTTATGGTCTTGCCCTAGGATTATATTAGCCTCGTACTTTTTGTATCTGGGACCTGGACCATCTGGACACCCCTCAGAGCATCACATAGGTTCACTGTACCCATGATATCATGTTGATGAAACTGGAAAAGCAAGAAACCATGTTAGTAAAGTTTTTAGGAGTTCAGTGGTCTAGGACAGGGGTTGGAAAAATCTACCCTACCATTTGTTGTTGTAAATAAATTTTTATTGGAGCACAGCCATTTGCTTATGTATTATTTATGTATTGAGTAGTTGCGATAGAGACTATTTGGCCCACAAAGCATAAAACACTTAATCTCTGGCCTAAATAGGAAAAGTTTCATGACCTCTTGTCTAGGGTGTTCTAGGATATCTCTTCCAAAATGCACATTACTGCATCTCACACTTTCTACCACTAAGAAGAGTGCACACAGTGCCTGGTAGTATTTCCAAGTTTTGGAGGCATCATATTTCACTGGGATATTCCAAGAGGAATACTGGTCCAATCATTTACTGGATGGCAAAGTCTTTCAGCTTTGTGTGGGGCCCAAAGCAGGTCCAGGCTGGGCGCAAACATCCTGATACTTTAACTATAAGAATTAGCGACACTATACTATTTAGGTTTGTACCTGATTTAGGAAGATGTTTTTATGGGGTTTATATAAAGCCCTAGTAAGAAAATTACAACATTGACTCCTAGGGTTCTGGAGCATGCCATCCATAGCCGAGAATTATTCACTATTTGAAAAATAGCTCCTGGTGTGTTATTGAATCTTCATAAAGCCGAATGTCTGATTATGGGACATGGAAGGATTTTGTGGCCAGAGCTATTCATCATGAGCTACCTTATACCAAGCCCACCAAGTATTAGGGTTTGGTGAGCCCAGCAGCAACCCATTGTAAGATGGAAATGACAGGTCTAGAATCAGGCACAGGTAGGGCTAGAGGACACAAGAAAGGTATGTGGGTCCCAACCTTCATGTCATCCACCAATGTTTCTCCATATTTATGGTCATAAGAGGAGAGTGGCTCTTATGACAACACTGAAGGGAAATACTCTCAATGAATAAAGCTTTAGTAAATGCACCAAAGGGTCATCTAAGAAAGAAAAGTATGGAAAGAAAATTGGTCCTAGGTAAGAATATATATAAGTTCATGGGCAAATAGCTTGGTTGGTTAGGCTCCTGGAAAGAAAAAGATTGGCAGATTGGGAAGAAGGGAGAGATCTGTGAATGGACCTATTTGTATTAGTCATGCTTTTTATTCTCTATATCTTATGATGTTTTGATATCTTGGTGGGCCTTACAGATGCAGTGAGATATTGCTCCTCCCAGGGGGTAGTTAATTCCTAAAAGGAAAGTTACTTAGAAACATTCCTTTCATGTATGATCCAACCACCTCCTTTATCTAACTCACCTACCAAGCAAATATTTCTTCTGCCTTAAGTCAGCCTGGGCTAGAAACTAGACAGCTAGAGAAGAGACAGCCCCTATGCTCCAAAACCTGACAGAATTATTCAAACAAGCCAATCCTAAGCTCTTCCCTGGTTTGCCTTTCCCATGGAAAGTTCAATAAAGGTCTGTTCTAGGCTTTCCCTTCACCCCTGCTTTTGCTTTCTGACCCAAACCAGATGCTTCTCTTGTGGCCCTACATGGTATGTCATGTCCCCTTTTCTCAGGAAATGTAAGTAATAAATTCTTCCTTTAAGGGCACCGACCTTTCCATTTTGTCATTCGGGCATCTTTATAAATTAAGACCTGGACACAAGTCACTGTGGGAATGGACATTAAATGTGAGGATCTTCATATTGCATAATGTCTATCAAAGAGTACCAATCAAGGGCGCCTGGGTGGCTCAGTGGGTTGAGCCTCTGCCTTCAGCTCAGGTCATGATCTCAGGGTCCTGGGATCCAGGTCCGCATCAGGCTCTCTGCTGATGTGATAAGGGCGAGAGAATGGTCTTCTGAAGGTACAGCTGGGGTATCAGCTTGGAGATGATACTATGTGATGATGGGGTACCATCCCCCAGGATGTGGTATATCCCTTAAGTACTTTACTCTTATGTGGTGCTATGTTCCCAGAAGGTAGAACACATAAGGGATACAAATAAGAGTGGCCCCACTCACCATTATTCCCAGTAATAATAATAATTCCCTAGTTGGGAAATGTGTGCTTTCTCATCCCCTCGACTCTAGGCTCTGATTGTGTAGAGGTCCTATTCCTAGAGGGAGGATACTTCCACCAGGGACACAGGGAGAGCAATTTTAACTTAAAGCTGTAGGTTTGTACAACACGTAAACTTGACAATTCTCAAGAAGAACAGCCACTCCCAGTCCACTACACAGCCAACACAGAATCAATCAGACTGAAATCTAAGAACATTTATGAAGGGGAAAAGAAACTCTAGGACAGGACAGTGTTGTGAGTTTTCACTGAATGGCAGAGAAGGCAGTGACATGTCTAACTCAAATTATTTGATTCTTTGAAAATCATAGAAATTGCTGAAACTAACTTCTAGCTGGATTGTTTATTTTACACAATTGAACCAACAGAAGTTAAGAGACTGTTAGAGGGTCTTACAGGTAAGTCGTTAGCGGGTCTGGGATCAGAACCCAGGTCTGCTGACCCCTAGGTCAGCTGTTCCCTTCCTCCTCCAATGTGGATTCATAGCTTTGGTGTTTCCCTTTTTAACTCTGTGTGGGTTAGGCCAATGTTAACTTACTCAGCATTCTGCATGCACACTATATAGAAGGCTGATGAATGACCTACAGACGTTAGGGAAGCTGGGAGAAGTCACCTTAGCATTAAAAATTCATTACAAAATCTGCCTGGATAGATAATTAAACAGACTGATGTCAACCTAATTGGGTCAAATTAATGAATGCAGATCTACTTAGATTTTTAAATTAAAAAAAATTTTTTTGATATTTGTTATTGACCCACACATGTCTTCATTAAAATCATAAAGGTATCAGAGTTCTCCCTTTCATTAGTCTCACAAAACCATTTTATTACTGAATGTTCATTTTGGATTAGGGATGAAATGTATTTCGAATTCACCAAATGCCTCAAACTGACTTCTCTAGGCCTTTGGGGACCAATAAAAACTTATATGCATTTTGCTCAGCACATTTCCCTTAACTCAGTATAACATTTTCATGGAACTTAAATAATGCAATTTTTTTCTTTTATACGCCCTTATGAAGATAAAGTATCCAGAACTCCCCAAATCAAGGACCTAAGAAAGTAATTGTTTTATCTTTTAGCAATGTTAGAATGCATGCATCAAATGAACAGTATTTGGGTTGAGCATATGTTTGTTTATACTGTGACTGTGACTGGTCTGGCCTTGAAAAATGCAGACCATAGTAATAAGATCATACTTTAATGCCTTTTTCCTGTTATACTAATGACTATACTATGTACTCCAATTCAGTTCTCCATCAGTCTTGAGACCGGTGTTATGGAAGGCTTACTATCTTCCCCACAATGTCCACCCTCTTGTCTGCATAGCTGAATACGCAGCTGTCTGAAACAAACACTCAGCTCCCAATCTCCTCTGCAGCTAGGTGTGGCCAAATGACTAAGTTCTTGTTCAAGAAATACAAGTAGAAGTGCTGTATGCAACTTCTGACAACAGGTACCTTTCTTTCCTTCTTGGCTGGAATACAGTCATGATAAATGACACTTAAGCAACCATCTTAGAGCACACAGGAGGCTATGCGTTGTAGATGGTGGAGGAACACACGAGGAAAGCACTGGGACCCAGTGATTGTGGAATGGCTATCCCAACCCTGATCTGCTTACCTTCAGACCTCATCTGTGCTGTAGGGAAATCCTACTTGTCTAAGTCATTGCTACTTAGGTTTTCAACAGAAACTAATCTTAAATGATACACTTGAGCTATTCTTATCCTAATTGAGATGTGCTATAAGAGTCAAATACACAGTGGGCTTTTGAAGATGTATCTTGAAAAGATTGCAAAGTATATCAATAATTTTGATATTGATTTAGTACATTAAATGGATTAATTTTCCTGTTTTTTTTACTTTTAAAAATGTGACTACTAGAACATTTTAAATGA
This sequence comes from Spilogale gracilis, assembly GCA_004023965.1. Taxonomy (NCBI): domain Eukaryota; kingdom Metazoa; phylum Chordata; class Mammalia; order Carnivora; family Mephitidae; genus Spilogale; species Spilogale gracilis. The sequence goes on along the minus strand of PITA01000143.1, from coordinate 320,503 downwards.
CACACTTAAAATTATACATTTATTATATCTATTTATATATATTAGACATTAAATATTTATTGGACAGTGCCAGGCAAGTGTTGCTCTGCATTGTCTCTGTCTCTGCACTAGAGAATAGGTGAGGTACCTGAATTCCCATGTCTCGTAAATGATGGGGCTGGACTCAAGCTCACATCTCTGTGGAGCAGCCCCTGTGCTATCCCCACCCACTATAGCAGAGTGTTCCTCAACTGGTGTCATGGGGTTCTAGTGTAGGAGAGAGAACACTGTCCCAACCACTACTTCTTATTTATTTGCATGTATATATGCATGTATTCATTTACATTTTAATTCCATTGTACTTAACACCCAGCGTTGAACACTAACTCTTAGAGGCTGGAACAATTGGTTGCTTGACGAGTTTTACTGAGTTTCTCTTAAAATATGTTTATAATCCGATGAGTTTTATAGTGTTATTTTCAAATTGTATATTTCCCAGCATGTAAAATAGAGTATAGCCCATTGAAAAAGGAAATGAAACACAATTTACTGAAAGACTCTGTTATCTTTAATTTAGAAAGAAGACATTTAACTTGCAAATGTTGCCGCCATAGTTGTCTCTGCCCCATGGATGACACAACCGGAGAAAATTGTGGAAGATATTTCCTTGGTTGCTTTACCAAGCTCAAGGCCTTGCAGCTTTGTGATCTCAGATGCTTAGATGAGAGCACATTCTATCTTGTTCACTCATTTTGTTGTTTGTAGATCTCGCTTCCCCAGGCCATGGCTTGCCTTACAGGTAACAAGTACGGGCAGTATTATTGACCCCTCTTTTCCAAATCTGTGCTCTGGTAAAGGCAGTAGCTCTGCCCAGGCCCTTATTCTGTGGAAGTGGGGCACATTTTCTATTTGGAGCTTGCCTGCCATCCCCAGCATTCCTGATGTCTCCGTAAAGATAATGGTAGACAGGAACACTCTGCCTCCCTGGGATAAAGAGCCATCAGCCTAGCTTCCTACTTGTGGGTAGCACAAAGACTCCTCTTGCTTTTACTCATAGGGTCTGCCATTATTCTGCCCCAGTGCTTGGCTGGACACAAGTCCTTTCTTGAGCTTTGCAAAGATATAATACAGCCACAGTCACCAAATAACCTGAGATGTGATTGTTTTAATCTCTTTCTCTCTATGGAGAACTGCCAACACTGGCCAGAAATGGTACCCAGACTACTTTATTGTCTACAGAGCTGCAGCATGAAACTAACGAGCTGCTCATTAGTGCACCCGTTGCTTTCTCTTTCCTTCTTGTGGATTTTGTTCCTGGTTTAGAAGCAGAATTATCAAGTTTTCTCCTAAGAAGCATATCTGTCCTACTGCAGTCAGCTCTTTGAACATTTAACTTCATCTTCCAAATCATTACAGAAAACACTTAATGGCTCAGTGCCCAGACCTGACCCCTGCAGATCCCATTTGCGGTGACCGTCAAAGGCAGATGGATCACCACCAGTAAGGACTCTTGGCATTTGGCTTCCAAATATAGGAGTGGTTGGGTAACTGAGGGTCATTAGACTTTTCCAAATTAAATTCCTTCCTAGATCTATTTCTCTAATGCCGCGGAAGGACAGCATGTGCCCCTGACTGTGGATGCTAAGCTTACAGGGACAGAATCCAGGCTCACATAGGGTATTTACTGAGGAGAAAACAAGGAGACTGCCACCAACTTATCTCTGAATATGAAAATCATTCATAGTCATCATGTCCGTTAAGTGTCAAAAATGATGCTCAAATCTGCTGCACACTCCAATGCACTAGGCCACCTTGTTTACTTTTCAACTAAATGTACTGATAAGCTCTTGTTCCTGAATTAACTTACGCTGTGGAGGCTCTCTGTGTGGTTCTTGCCCTCCATCAGCGGTCTAAATTTCATATACCTTGTAATGGCAATGTAAAAGGGTACAGTTGCTGGCTACAAGGTATTAGGGAATTAAAAAGACTGTAATAAATTGGAGCTTTTAGTCTCACCTACAAGAATGCAAATGTAGGGCGCCTGGGTGGCTCAGTTGGTTGAGCGACTGCCTTCGGCTCAGGTCATGATCCCAGAAACCCGGGATCGAGTCCCACATCGGGCTCCCTGCTCAGCAGGAGGCCTGCTTCTCTCTCTCTCTCTCTCTCCCCCTGCTTGTGTTCCCTCTCTCCCTGTGTTTCTCTCTGTCAAATAAATAAAATCTTTAAAAAAAAAAAAGAATGCAAATGTAGTCGTAAGAATGTATGCATACTGCACTGGCCGAAGGAAAACACATCAGCTAAGATTCCACGGAAAAGAGAGACCAGTTTGTGACCCCGCCTTCAAATCCATTCATTATAAGTCCTTTGTAGAGTCTGAACCCAAGGCTCAAACATGGGGTGGGGAGGAGAGGTAGAGTGGCAATTATTTTTTTTAAATCCTTCACAATACTGATATCCTGTCTGCTCCTCCGGTTGAGAATAATCAAACTCAACATTAAACAATTCTCACATACATTGGCACCAAGGTGTGCTCATTCCTACTTACACTGATGAAGTGCTTCCCCACGTCTGTAGGTATTTGCTACTAGCTGCAGATCCAGGTCATTTTAATAGAAATCTGGTGTGATTGGAAAGGAATCAGACATTTCTGATTTTAGGGCTGTTTGGAGAAAAAGGTTTCCTACCTGCTGAATTTCAAGTACTTCCAGCCTCTCTCGATGTTCTTATTTTGATAACACTTTTCCCCTGAATTGGGGATGAGGTTGGGGAGAAAGCACCCTCAATTATTGCCAAGACGTTATTCTGGGTGTAAGAAAGGCAGAGTATCTTTAGTTTGCTAATTTTGCCTGAAAGCTGTCAACAAAGGGCTAAGAAGAAATGATTTGATTTTTTTCAGTTTGCTTTTCAATTAAGATATTTTCCTTTCTTTTTCTCCTGCGCCCCTGGCCCCACCCTTATAGGCATTTATGGAGCAGCCTGGGCCTAAAGCTTATTTGGGTCAGGTTGGGGTTAGTGAACAAGGCTTCTGGTAATTGTGAAAAGTGGCTGGGATAAAAGCATCCAGGACTGAAGGGAGTATAAGCCCAAGTTCAAATCTAGAGAAAAATACAACGAAAGACATACTTTCAGCAACATTTGCTCCCTCCAAGAATTCAATGGCTAGCTGATGGTGGTCACACGACATTGTCCTCTAATATCCCTTCTACCTTATTTGTAGAATAATGGAACTTTTGTTAGTTGGGCCCATGAGCTCTAAGGAAAAGAACATTTCAAGCCCCTCTTGCAGCTTCAGTATGGCAATGTGACTGAATTCTGGTCAGCAAGACATAAGAGGAATTATGTACAATTTCTCAGAAGTGTCCTTAGAGGGAGGAGATATGTTCCTCTCCCCTTTTCTTTCTTTTTTTTTTTCCTTCCAGCCCATTTTCTTTTTCCTGCTGATTGGAAGTCAAGTGGTGATGGGGAGAGCTGAAGCAGCCATACTGGGCCATGAAAGGATTCTGGGAATAAATAACCATGCATGATGGAGCAAAAAAGTAGGCGGAATCCTTAATATCATGGAGGGCCATGCCATCTCTGGTCCCCCTGGATATTTTACATGAAGACATCCTTCTGTCTTGTTTACATTACCTGGCAGGCTGGGGATGAGGGCAGGGAGGCAGTTTTAGATCATAGCCAAATTTTTCCAGACTCATACATAAAGTATCAGGTAAATGAGCAGAAGCAAAGCTGGGACATTCTCATGCTATCCCTTTGAGGCAGAGAGGGGTCACACATCACCCCTATTTCACTTGTGGGAAAGTCTTTCAGAGGTGTGAGTTCAGTTCTTCATGCCATCTTCCTTCTATTGTATCCCGTGTTCCTTCTTTCCTGCCCACACCTCCAGCAGGTGCACCTCTCACTTTTTATCACTGCCGCTCCCCACAGTACCTAACTATATTCTGCCTTTTAGTTTGGCATGTTCCGTAGACTGAGAGAACTGGGAATGGAAAATGTCTCTTTTGTAACCCCTTCTCTCACTTACCATGCAAAACAAAGCATTACTTAAATTTCAGACACTCCATACACTTCATAATTGAATTAATTTGGAATGCATTTTTCAACCCCACTCATTACACCATTTCCTGTGTTTTTTTCACTTTTATCTTCAGATTTTCTGTTCCTAGAGAAATTATCTTCACAGGAGACTGAATTATAATACTCTCTAAAAAAGCAGCTCTTAACTTAAGGAAGGGGAAGCAGAAGAACTTCAGGAGTCCATCAACTCTGCAAAGTTTTATATGTGGGAATATGGGCTTTTGCCTGGAGGGTGAAAGTACATAGTGTTCATCAAAACTTGCAGAAATTCATGACCCCACTAGCCTACAGCAGCAGCAGCAGAAATAATGATAATCATTATTTATTACTCATTTAATTATTAATTAAATTAATATAAGTTCAATAAAATTTAATCCTTATTTAATAATTATTAATAATTAATCATTAATCATTAATTTAAAATTATTATGTTAATATTAATCTTTGGCTAAAATGACACCTAAAAATGGTTTTTGGACTGGGGCAAGAGAAGGAACAAGGTCCACTTGGACAATCAGTTTATAAAGAATTAAAAAAAAAAAAAAAAAAAAGAATTAGATAAGCCCACAAATAGATCAAAATGTTTTATATATCTAAAGTTGTTATTGTTTTGGGGGGCCATTTTTTTTTGGCTTAACCTTTTCTCCATGGTGTTGAGGAATGACCTTAATCCTTAAGCCCAACTGAAGAGGTAACCAAACAGAAAAGATCAGACAGACACTGCAATGAGCCGAAGCAATGCTTTATTGCGACCACAAAGCACCAATTCAACAAGGCATCGACACACAGAGATTTGAACAAATGTCTCTTTGAACAGAGATGTAGCAAGCTCACTTTTTTCAAGTTCTTAAGAACAAGTACTCAAACCAAGAATCAAACAAAGCATCAGAGCAATTAAAAAAATATTACACCATCATGAAGGAATATATATAAAAATATTCTGTACTAGTAACAAGGCTTTTTTGATCTGTAACTCTTGGCTAATTCCTTCAGAAACAAATCAGTATAAATACAAACCATAAAGTGAAAAAATGTTTTTTCCTTCGGAAACAAGGAGCCAATTTGAAAGTAAATCTATGCAGAAAATACCATTACCCCCTGTGAAAATAACTGAATATGGGTGGCGATCCCCAAGATACAACAGAGTTTCTCTTTGCAGAGGTTCTCCTCCTGTAGGGGCCGTGTCGCACATTCCTCTCAAACATCTCAGTATATCCCAGTGAAACCTTAATAAGGTCAAGTGAAGGACCCTCTATAAAAGAGGGTGTCGGCAATTCCATCCAAATAACACAAACTCTAAGGAGCAGAGGGATTCAAGGGAGACAGCAATCTCTCTCTGTCTTTTCTCCCCTTCCCCAGGTTTTCTTGTCTTTCATCTCCCTACATCTGTAACCAGAAGATCATTTTATTCAACACTTTTTCAAGGATTTTGGGAAAGCAATCTGAAGAAAACCCATTTGGTGGGGAGGGGTGTCCAGCCATGTCAAAGATATCTGTTTGACAAGCTCCACTAGGAAAACCGTGCTGTCCCGAGTCATCCTTGCTCCTCCTGACTGAGTCCAGGTCAGCTGACGGATTGCCTAGTCTATCCCATAGGATAACGTTTCATTTGACTGAAATTCTTTACATATACACATGTATGTATTCTGTTTACAAAGTTTCATCACATGAAACTAAATTATGTCATTATGTATTTTTTGAGGTCTAAGACCCCAATTTGACTATACTATGAAGAGTTGTTCTTTAGATGCTTTGTCTGCAGAGGTTTTACGTGATACTCGTAGATTTTCAGAGCAGGCCCCAGTTTTAACTGAAGTCCTGTCAACACGTCATTTCTTGTCATCAATAACAGGGATTTCCCATCAATTTCCTATAATGGAAGCAGAGGGTAATACCAACATTGAGTCCCAAAGCTCAAGGATAATGAAGAACAAAAGAAGGTCAAAGGAAAAAGACACATTCATTGTCCTCAAGCTAAAAACATTATTTTTTCACTTGGGTCAAATGGAAAAAGTGGACTCCTCTATTTTTATGTTCCATCGTCCACTTTTATTTTTGGATTAAATACAGTCCATAGCTGATCTCATTTTCAAGATCACATCCCTAAAGTCACATCTTAAAAAAAATGATGGCAGGCTTGGCACATATACCTGTAAGGATCAGAGATATTGTTTCTGAGAAAGAAATAATGACACTTTCCATTTATAAGATATGTTGAAGTTTGTGCAAAATTTGTGTACTTAATTCCTAAAACAACTCTATAAATTAGGACAGGCAGGGATTATCAGATTAATTTTACAGGCAAACAAAGGACCAAGGCGAGATGTTAATGTGACTAAGATCAATAAGTTAGGCAAGGAAGGGGCGCCTGGGTGGCTCAGTTGTCAAGCTCAGGTCATGGTCCTAGAGTCCTGGGATTGAGCCCCGCATCAGGATCCCTGATTGGCAGGAAGCCTGGCTTCTCACTCTCTCACTCCCTCCGCTTGTGTTCCCTTTCTAGCTGTTTTTCAGTGTCAAATAAATAAATAAAATCTTTAAAAAAAATTTAGGTAAGGAAAATAGAGGATTTGAACTCATCTGCCTGAGTTCAAAGTTGATGTTCTTTCCACAATGCCTTTCTGTTTCTCTTGGCACTTGGATGTCAATACATGTAGTATAGGTGAACCAGTGGGGTCCTAGAATCCTAGCTTTCCAGAATCTTGTCAATTACAACAATGGGCAGTGGAAAAATGATTCACTCTCTGTGAACTTCTTTCCTGTCTTTTAAAAGAAGAACCATCCTGCCTCAACCTGAAAGTCAACCTATCATACTTCCCCTCAGTGGATCCTCAAGATTCCAAATAAGGTAGTGAGGGGCAGAACTCTGTCCCTGCCTTCTCAGAGTCCATTTCCCACCCACTTCAGGTACCCAACCAGAGTTCCCTGGAGACCACAAAGCTTTGGGGATGAAATATAAAAAGGCTTTCCATGAAAGGGATGTGGATGCCAAATACAGACCTGACCCCAAGAAGGCCACTCCTCCATACTCTCTTGTGTTTTGCCAGGCTATGAAGAAAATGTGCTTTGTATGTCTCAGTGTATGGAGAAACACCACTGCGCTAGCCGGGTGAAGAAACACCCACATTAGGATGCCTGGATGACACAGCTGAGCATCTGCCTCGGGCTTGGGTCATGATCCTAGGGTCCTGAGATCAAGTCCCATGTCAGGCTCCCTGTTCAGCTGGGAGCCTGCTTCTTCCTCTGCCTCTGCCCCTCCCCCTGCTCATGCCCAATATCTCTCTTTCCGTTAAATAAATAAAAACCTTAAAAAAAAAAAAAAAAGAAAGAAACACCCACTTTGTGACAGGTAAATCCCTTCCTTCTCTGTCTCCTTGGTTGCTGATATGGGGATTTTTGGGTTTCTGACAGGATTGCAGGGGCTAATACTTTCACAAATGCTTCCTGAGCTATGAGTTATATAATCACTTGTCATTATTCCTCAACAGGCCCATGGTCTTCATGTCATTTGTCAACCACCTACCATGAACCAGAGCAGAAGCCAAGGAATTACTTCTCATTGCTCTATGGTATTTTTGAACTCTGGAAACCTTTATTTTGCTGACAACTAGAAAAAAAGTCTCACACTAATTTGTGGGAGACAACTATTCAAAAACATGGCGCATAAAAACGCAGTTAGTTGACAGGACAAGAGTGGAAAATTACGTAAGGACAGAGGATTTTATTTTCCGACCCTAATATATTTTCTTCTCCTTATGCGGCTAGTAAGCCCAAAGAGAGCCTATCAGTAAAACCTGTGAGGATGAGACTCGGCAGAGGAGCTTACGACATGCGGAAACCACGCTAGCAGTTCTGAAGGCACCGTGAGGTCACAGGAATCTGAATCACAGGTCCCTTCAAAGCTCACCATCTATCTTAGATTGACAGAGATGAAGATGGACTCACTTGGAACACTTCAGAAAACAGCAAAGCCCTTCCTGTTCATCTTTCCTTTGTTGTTGTTTCCTCATACTTAACTTCCTACATATTTTAAATGGGCATCAGGACGAGATGACATGGCTTTCATTTCTACACAGCAAGAAAACTTCCTTGACTAACTGATTTTTTTTTTTTATCTTGGTTGGCAAAAAAAGTCCTTCTACAACTCAGCATTTCTGTCAAAAGCCAAGTATGTCTGTGAAAAATGCTGAAATTTGGATTTTATGTAAGACAAAATGGAAAATCAAGTTTCATGCTCCAATTTGATTTTCCCTTTGTTCAGTAGCCATACTGCAGTTCACCTCACACTAGGGCTGGTAAAAGAAAGCTCCATCTGGAAATCCTCATTTTAAAAATTGGAAATGAATGTAACTCACACATACAACAAAACAAAAACATTCTTCTTTGGTCATGACTATAGCAGCTCAGATGATTGGCCAGGAACACAACATGATGGAAATATGAGCTTCCAGGTCAAGCAAACTGCAGTCTGAACCCTGTCTCCACAACTTATCGTGTGACCCTCGTAAAAGACCTGACTCAATTTCCTTGCTTGCAAAATGAAATAAACCCTTGAAGGATTCTAGAGATTAGAAATGATTCATTCACGTAAGGAACCCAGTACAGTGCCTGACAGGCAGGAGGTTCTCAATGACTATTAAGTGGCAAGAACAGGATGTGTTCCAATTCCAAATCCATCTACTGCTTCCTTTCTGGAAGTGTGCTCCCTGCCTGAATGCTACCCTTTGCCAGAGGGATGTAGGCGTATTCCTGTTCAAGTTCAGAAAATTCGGTGAGATTAAAAAAGCTCAAAGACTACATCAAAAATTTGTCTCATAAAAACTGCAAACACAAAAAAGTCCCCTGATTGAGGAAGCAAATCATTTGTTACATAACTTCTATAAAAGACTGAGATGCAAATGAAATCCAAATTTTGCCAGTCAGCATGGTGTACGAGAATGAGCATGAGATTGGAAACTGGAAGGCAGAGTTTCTGATGCACACTCCATCAGTAATTTTCCACAAGCAAGCACTCCTCTGTACCCCAGTCTGTTTATTAGCATAAATGATGGGGTCGGAGGATGACCAGATCCCACTGAGTAAATATTTTCTAAAAATCCCATGATTTTGCATTATACATTATGATTAAAGCCAAAACAAAAGATAGTTCACATCTTGGGATTGTGTTTACATTCCTGTGTTAAGGACTAATAATTTTTCAGTTTCAGTTTCTATCTTCATGTAAGAGTAACCAAGTACCCGTTGGACAATAATATTTATGCAAAAAATCCTTGCCTACTTAATAAGTTCCGGCATGTACTCATACATGGAAGTAAGGTTTAGAGATGATAGGTGTAAATTTCCAATGAGGGCAAGATCCAAGATGTAAAAATAAATGAGTAGGATCCTTAGATGTTATAGCTCAGTAGATAAGCAATGTGTTTTAGAGTAAGACATTATTTTATTGCTTATTAAATAGGTGGGGCCTGGGTAAGTTACTTAATTTCTATAAGCCTCATTTCCTTATCTATATGATGGAGGAAAAGTAGCTACTGTATTTCACTGCTGAAAGAATTATTGAGATAACACACAGTGAAGTAGCATGCCTGATATCTACCAAGTACTCAACAAATGCTAGGTATTTTAAAAAGTATATAAAAAAATCTTAACCCATTTACTTTTCACTCTCTCTATGAATACTAATATATACCTAGTAGCTCTTACAATTGAGATTGTGATATGGTCCATTGGGACGTATGGGAAGAAAGATGAGGTGCAAAGAGAGAGGTCAGGAAGAGAAAAAGAGTGCCATCAAGAAAGAGGAAACTGGTTAATAGCAAGGAAGGACAGGGAAAAAGTCAAGAGAAGTCGGTGGGCTTTCTGATGGTAGGGCCCTGCAACGAACCTAGAAGACCGTATTTGTGGTGGTGGTCTCTACTGTTCCAAATATAGTGTAGAGGAAAAAGAGGCTAAGTTAGAACCAGAAGATGGAATGGAAATCAAACTCTGCTGCTTCTTAGTTTCTTGTGTATCATCTGGCTCATTATTTCTTTCCTCTGTGAAACAAGAGCTTTGGACTAAGCTGACTTCTGCCCATTCTAGTTCGACACACTCTCAGATTCCAATTTCGTCTTTGATGAGCATCAGACTCACCATCCTTACAGGAAAGTCTCCCTGTGAAAGAACAAAGCACAGACTCCTTACCGGTGACGTGGAGGAATTTGATCAAATAGGCTGTCTGCTTCCACTTCAGTCTTCCTTCTCACATTTTCTGTAACTTTCTTTGTAACAACTCTCTTGCCATTCACTATCTGGCTACAAGTGGTGACCAGTCTGAAGTTTCCCATCCCACTGCTTACAAAGGGTACAAATGTCCCAGAGGAAGGGGAACTTGGTCTGGAGCCCAGGGATACAAATGTGGAAAATCCCGTGTCCAATATGGGGATCACATCAAAGAAGGAGGAGTGAAATCTCCTGGCCTTGCCCATATGACCAGTGGAAAAATAATCTCCCGAGAAGGAGTCTTCATCTTCAAAGACTTTTTGAAAGCCACAGTGTGGCCTCTCAAACCGTGGTTTCTCTTTCAAGCAGCTTTTGTCTCTGTAGTCACCTGTATTTTCCATTTTGATGTGGTTCTCTTTGGACTTGTCATAGTTGTTGCGTTTCTTGGCATCAGACAAGACGTCATAGGCTTCTGCTACTTGTTTGAATTTCTCCTCAGCTGCCTCCCTGTTTTCTGGGTTCTTGTCTGGATGTACCTGAAGAGCTAACTGGTGGTAAGCCTTCTTAATATCAGCAGGGGACGCGTTCTGAGGCACGCCTAGTACTTTGTAGTAATTCACCATGTTTCTTTAAAGGACCGTTCCTTACCAAGACACAGAGTTTGTTTTCAGAACAACCTCTGTATAATTTTGGAAAGTAAGATGGTGAACCACTCCAGTCTACACCAAGAGTCTTTGAATCTCCTCACATAGTTGTTGGAATAGACTCCCTCTGGGGAGGAAATTCCTCCTTGCTGTCCTCTACAATTTCCAGCCCTCTCCCCCACCAGCCAGCCCCTCACAGCTCATTGTTGGAGGAGTGACTATGAGCTCAACATTATCAGCCAAAGACTCTCAGCTGATGCTGTGCTTGCCCTGCATTCCTATTGGTGGAAAACCTGAGGTGGATCATATACATATTAGGAAGACTTCACCTAGTTTAGAAAACCAACACTGAGCAGCTTGTTTATAGGGGAAAGTCTATGTGGCTCAAAAAAAGAGTCTTTACCTCATTTGTTAAAGTAACAGTCAGAAGAAAATGGGTCTTGCGCTTAAATCCGACACAAAATCCATTTTGGCTCATTGTGAGGGCTAATGCCTTCAGTGACTTAATGCGTATCTCCCTGTTATTTAATATTCGCTGCTGGCACAAAGTGGGTGATAAAGGGCCTCTGTGAGCAAAAATGTCTTGTACACATTTCTGATGAAGAAAAAGAATGAAACTCACTTCATCAAATGAGGAAACTGGGTTACAGAGATGTCTGCCTAGATTAAACAAAACAAAACAAAACACCAGAATAGATACAAGGAACAAAATTAGAAGTGAAGGCTTCCCATGTATGGTCAGACAAGGCTTTTTCACTTCAGCTATCTTTATAAAGTTAGCCTTTTTGAAACTTATCTCTGGACTTAAGAATAAAACTAAGTAGCAGCCTCACAACAGCAGATGCTTTAAAAAATGACTTTGAGGCTCAAGTGTAGCAAGGGCTGCTGGTTGCTCTTTTCTCCAGGACACATGGATACACATCTCTCAGACTGCCTTGCAATTTGCTGTGGCCATGTGACCATGTCCTGGCCAATAACATATGAAGAGATGATGTGTACATCTTTCTGTGGGCACCCGGCCCATAAAACTACCTACATGTGTTTCTCCTTTCTCTTTATGTTTATGCCAACTGAATGTCAATGTCTGAATGATCTTGATCTGACTGAGGATGACAGAGCTTCCATCACCCTGGGTTCTTGAGGTACAGTGAAGGAGAACAATCCTAAGACCACTGTGGACTATTTACATGAATAAAAAACAAACTTCCACTATAGTTAAGCCATTACACATCTTTTCATCTACTTGTGACAAGAATTAGTCTAATCTAATACACCATTTCCACAACTTCACCTTTACTTCTAGTTCTATTCTGCTTCAAGAATGTCACCAACCAGCAGAGTCCTACTCTGCAACACTTAAGAGTCCAAAATCTTATCCTGTCTCTCACTCCTCACTCTCATTACACCCACTTTCACAGTTCAATTCCACTTTCTCCAGGGTTATTAGTCTCCTTCAGATTCCTCATTTGCATCAAGTCTTCACCCTTTCGTTGGCCCTATGAACCATTCTTTTATTTGCCCTCTCAAATTGCCCTCTTAGGGCCATTAGCCAGCTACTGTGCCCATCCCACAAACACCCCATCAAGGAGCAGAAGAGCAATCCAGATTCTCTGACTCCTATGCCTGGTGCATCCGGGGAAAACAAACAAGATGTGAAGATGAAAGACTACAAAGGAGCTGTGTGCCAGTTTTACCTGGGTCGGGAAAATTCCCCAGCAGTTCTATATATCTTTGGTCAGCTCCCTCTCCCATTCCCGTTGATGGCCACTCTCAACCTTCACTGCTCTCCTCTAGTTCCTTATTAAACCTCTTCCCATCCTGTCTACTCCAAGCATAGGAGCTTGCCTCTTGTTTAGCAAAGGAAATAGAGGCTGACAGGAACTCCCTTAATGTCCCTGGGGACAAGGGAAATCTTAGTTACATCTGTACACATCCCTACCTATGCCCCCAGAACACAGGAAGGATAGAGGAAGAACAGGAGGGGTAGAGGAAGATACCCCTGTCTTGCTCAGAATTAATCCCTTCATATTTTTTTTAAAACAAAAAATGAAAGAGTTGAATATTTTATTGACCAAATTGAATGAACGGAATCATGCATATTACGGCCGACATTACATTTTATTACAGTAAACTATGTATAACATGAAGGAGGCCATTTTAGTTAACTATTTTTTTATGTGTATAAGTTAATAGCATTAATTGTATTCACAACATTGTGAAATCATTGCTACCATCACCCCAAACAGAAACTCTATTAATCAGTAACTCCCTCTCCCCTTGCCCTTGATAAGCGCTAATCTTTGTGTCTCTATGAAGTTGCTTATTTTAGATATTTCATACAAATGGATTCATACAATATTTAAGTGGTTTACTTCACTTAGTACAGTGTTTTCAAGGTTCATCCACATAGCCTGTGTCAGAACTTCATTCCTTTTTATGGCTGGGTAATATTCTGTTGTATGTATATACCATATTTTGTTTATCCATTCATCTGTTCATAGAAACGTGGGTTGTTTCTACCTTTTGGTAATTGTGAATAATGCTGCAATGAACATTGTACAAGTATCCATTTGAGTCCCTCTTTTCAATTCTTTGTGGGGAACTGTTGAGCCATATGGTAATTCTATGCTTGACTTTTTGAAGAACCACTAAACTTTCCTACAGTGGCTGTACCATTTTATATTCCCAACCAGCAATGCATGAGGGCTCCAATTTCTCCGAGTCCTTGCCCTTCCACTCTCCGATCTCATCCTTTTCCTTATCCTCAGGGAGTTTGCTTAATTTAACTGTCCTCAATCTCATTCAATTTTAACCTAATTCTTTTGGCTCCTTTCCTGCATATAAATAAGTTTGAGTGTCTCCTCTCCTAGAAAAGAAACCTCATGCCAATTGTGTAAGACTGATGAATCACAGACCTGTACCCTTGAAACAAACAATACATTTTATGTTAAGAAAAAAAAAAAAAAGACAAGAACCCTCATGCCTCCATGACACTCCAGCTCCTGGTTCTCCCTTCACTTGGCCTGCCTCTCAATCCCTCCTCAATTTGGAGGAAAGGGTCTTCCACTTCCCAGTCACCCACCCTGCCCCTTCCCCGACTCCACTGAAACTCCCCCATCATTCACAGATCCCACGAGGGCTTCACCTTTTTGACGTATTTGACCTTATCGATCATTGCATTTTTCTTGAAACTCACTCCTTCATTGGTTTCTGTACAAGCTCTCATTACTGTTTTTTTTCCCTACTTCCCCGAGTGTTCTTTCTTAGTTGCTTTTGCTAGTTGCCTTTCTTCTCCAAACAATTAAAACTTTGTTATTCTCCCAAGTGCTGACCTTGGCCTTTTTCTCTCCCCCTTTTAAATGCCCCTCTCACTCTCATCTCTCCTAATACTGCTGATGACCTCATATCTCTGCCTCTAGGTCTCACTCTTCCCCCAAACTGTCTGCTAGATATATACACACCTGATGTACCACAGGGCTTCAAAAATAATATGCCCCAAACTATGCTCATTATATGCCTTTTACAACTTACTTCCCAGATTTTCCAATCCATCTCTTCCTTTGCCCAGTAGATTTATTGCAGCAGCATTCCCACCTTCCATCTCCCTGTCCTCCAATCCATTCTCCACATTCCCACTAGATTGATCTTTCAAATCACAAATCTCATCCTGGCACTCACTTCCTACTTACTATCCTTCCATGGTTTCCCAGTGCCTTTCAGGTGAAGTCTCCCTTCTGACAGGCAAACCAGACTATCTGTGTTCTGGACCCCTATTTATCTTTCAGTCATATTCCTTGATACTTCCTGCTCCATACCTCTTACTCCAAGGCACTTGGAATTCTCATGCCAAATCATGCTTTTCTCATGTCCTCATGCCTTTGTATTTGATCTTCCCCTGCCAGGAATTCTGTGCTTCCTTCAAATGGTTTCCATATCTACAATGGTTTCAGGTGGTTTTGTTAAAGTAAAACTTGTAATAATGAACATTATTTACTTCAATCGTTTTATATTCACTTTAATGACTGTTAGAAAAAGCTACAACAATTATTGAACACTTGCATGAGTGAATAAGCCAACGAAACACTATGTATGTACCTGGTTAGGTGATAATGTTTTATAACTTGTCTCATTTCAAAGAAATGACTTAAAAACCATTTGGGATTTTTGGTTCAGAAAAACCTACTCTATTTCTTTCTTTCTTTCTTTTTTATTAACATATAAAGTATTATTTGCTTCAGGGGTACAGGTCTGTGAATCATCAGTCTTACACAATTCATAGCACTCACCATAGCACATACCCTCCCCAATGTCATCACCCAGCCACTCTATCCCTCCCCCCACCGCACCCCCCAGCAACCCGCAGTTTGTTTCCTGAGATTAAGAGTCTCTTAAGATTTGTCTCCCTCCCCACTCCCATCTTGCTTCATCAAAAACTCGAAAGGTCCTTTCCTCATCAGTTTTGCTTTCAATACTCTTGGCTATTTTCTTATTGTTAGCATCATCCATTTGCTTTTTAAGTACTTCCTAAATATTTATAGACTGGAAGGACACATCAGCAGAGTTTGAGTTGCCACTTCCCCTACTGATTATGTTATAAAATATTTTAAGCATTTCAGAAGCCTTCAACTGTTAGGAAATATCAGGTGCCAATGCACCTTAAATATTTTCAGTAGCTGGTATTATAAAGTGCTGATAAAGTAATAACAGTTAACTTCCAATTTGTGAGGTTTTAACTGGTCTCACTCAGAGCTGGATTCACCATGAAGCTAATGAAGCTTAATTTTTGCCTCAGTAATTCTGTATTCATTTTTTTTTGAAAGCTTTAGGCCTCCCAAAACCCAGATATGTTCTGGGTCTAAGAAGAAATATCCACCACAGGGGCACCTGGTGACTCAGTTGGTTAAGCACCTGCCTTCGGTTCAGGTCATGATCCTGGGGTCCTGGGACTGACAGCCCACATGGGGGCTCCCTGCTCAGCGGAGAGTCTGCTTCTCACTCTCCCACTGCCCCTCTCCCAGCTCTGTTCACTCTCTCTCTCTTGCTCTTTTGCTCTTTATTTATTTATAAACAGATAAATAAAATCTTTAAAAAAGAAAGAAATATCCAGAAAATCACTACAGTTGAAATCCATCTGGTGATGATTTATGCCACTAGGCTCAGAGTTGCTCTGATTGGCCCCCCCACTTTACTACTCCTTTGGAAGTAATGTTGTTTGCTAATTTGTAGCAGTGAGAATTTTTATTCATATTTAAGTCAGTGGCTTCAGAAAGTTAGCAAATAGTCATTAGAAAAAAAGGCCAATCTTTGCACTTCAAATGAATGGCTTAAATAACCAGTTGAGCATTTCAGAGTAAAATACTGATCTTATCCATGTGGTTTGGGGAAAGTGAGGAGATAACAGAGTAAAATTATTTGTCAACATGAATTGCATACTATATTGTCATGACACCGAGAAAAAAATTATCAGTGGTACATAATGTTCTAGAAACGGAACCACTGATGTTGCTCACTTGTAAATTTGAGGAATCCAAACAATATGAATTATATGACATTGAATGGCAGATTGCTGTCCTCCATCCTCTTCATACATAATCTGAGTACACAAGTCAGGCAGATGAAGACATGGAAGTGAAGGGACTACATGACAAGGGAAAGAGCTTTCTGGGACCTGCTTTATGGTCCAGTGTGAGTGGTGCTGGTGCTGGGCTGGACAGCCAGCCTTCTGAAACTGGCAACTAAAAGCACTGTCAACAGAAATGGCTTTCCACCAGAGAATGGTGCTCATTTAGCCTTCAGGGTTCAATGACACCTGTAAATTGTGTTACAGGCTAACACAGTAAACCTTGTCTTAAATGTTCTGTGAGGCAGCTGGAGATGCTTTGTAATCAAGTTAGTCGTAGGTTCTCTTAAAAACTAACGCTCTTAGGAAAGCAAAAATTCTTGTAGTACCTTTGACTCTTGAAAACCAGGCAACCCATATCCATGGGCAAGTGCCAATTTTTTAACATCTAGTTACCAAAATCCAACTGGGTATATATCACATCCCAAGTAGTTTTATGCTCTGTGCTGTGCATTGAAAGCATACTTTATGGGGGCACCTGGTGGCTCAGAGGGTTAGCCTCTGCCTTCAGCTCAGGTCATCATCTCAGGGTCCTATGATCGGGCTCTCTGCTCAGCAGGGAGCCTGCTGTCCCCTTGTACTCTGCCTGCCTCTCTGCCTATTTGTGATCTATCTCTCTGCCAAATAAATATATAAAATCTTAAAAAAAAAAAGCATACTTCATGAAGGCCAGCTCTAAGCTAACACCTGACTACTAAAGCAGCAGCTTGAGCAATATCCCACCTGTTTAAATCAACATTCATGTTACAGTTATCTGAGTCCAAGAAAGGCAAACCCTTCAGGATCCTCGTGACCAGTGTCAATCAAGAGAAAAGAAACTAGGAGTCACCACAGCATGAGAGATCTGCCTGCCAGGAGACACTTGGGAAAACAGCCACCAGCCCCACAGTGTCCATGGGAAAGAGTACTGGCAGAGTTGTCATTACCACCTCCTTTAGGAAGGACCCCCACTGACTCCTGTCCTTACTGGCCAGTGAGCCCTCTGGAGCACTATGTCAGTGATGTCAGTGAGTGAAGAGGGAGATCACCGATCTTAAAGGGGGCTGGTCAGAGCAGTAAAACAACCTGAAATACGCATACTACTGACATTGGGTCATCGGGGGTGGGGCAAGAGTCTGGGCAGGAGCTTCGAACTTCCCTTTCGACAGTTCTTTTAGCTTATAGTTGTGGCTCACATAGTAGGCTCAGAAGAGGTTTTCCAGAAGAAAACTTGATAGAGATCATTGCACCAGAAGGAAACTTAATAGAAATGATTGTCACGTGGCAGTGTCCCTGCTCAAAGAAAGGAGGTCATGCAAAAATCACCAGCTTAAAAAGATGCTTCTTACCATAGAAACATGGGATGCCATTCCTGCCATCTGGACAAACCCCACTCAGTGGCCTGATATCTTCCAGGGAGGCATGCTACTCGAAAGCCCCGTCTGTGTCTGGTTGCTACAGCAACAGAATATCCAGTATCACACTGGGAGACCATACCACACAGATAGATATTCTCCTGAAAGTCAGCCCAGCTGAGGGAGGACATGTCCAGCATCGATGTCACTATTAAAGTCAGCTCTGAGTTCTGATCACAGTTCTGGAGTCTAGAAGTCCAAGCACACAGTGCCAGCATGGTCAGGCTCTTGGTGAGGCCCCTTCCTGGCTGACAGGTGGCTGTCCTTCTGCTGCATCCTTACACGGCAGAGAAAGACAGAGCAAGCTCTCTGGTCTCTTCTCTTCAGGTTACTGAAGGGCTGCACACTCACGACCTCATCTAAATCTGACTATCTCCCAAGGCCCACTGTATAATATCATCATATTGGGAGTTTGGTTTCGACAAACGAATTTGGGAAATTGGATGTGGGGGCACAAACATTCAGTCCACCACAGTCAGCCATGAAGCTAAGCTCCCTAAATCGCTGGCAACTATACTATCCTTTCTGGACCTGCCCTTTCCAAGGTGGTATAAGGGTACTTTCCAGCCCTGTCCTGCTTCTGTCCAATGGCAGGGCAAAGCTTTCCTTGAGGTGATTGCAGCATGTGGCCTTCTTATTGTTTCCCAGCTACCATGACCTAGACGATGTGCCTGGAAGGGTCATATGTTTGGGCTGGAATGGCAGCCTTCCCATTTAGGGTAAGCTTGAGGTTCACTAACAGGAAGATCCTTGAAGGCTAAACTAAAGCCTTCTGAGGCTTGATGACGGAAGAGGCATGGCAACCTGGTAAAGGATCCTGATTCTCAGTCCTCATGGAAATCACAGCCGCTACCTGTCTTATCAGGCTGAGCCTGACTAATGGCTCCCTCCTTGCTCTCCCTTTACATCCTTTAAAGACAAGAGGAAAGATGATGAGAATTACACAGCAGGAGGAAGATTTGGATCACTTCCAGCGAATAATTTAAGGCAGACTCTTTCCTCCACCCAAATGCCCTTCCAAGAGAATGAAGGAACTTGAGCTTCTAGACCATGCTTGCAGAACTCCAGTGCCCTGGGAATTGTTTCTTGGTCTCCTGAGTTGGGCTCAGCACAGTAGCAAGATGATGCCCTTTCACCACTTGAAGGACTTCTGAATAAAATGCTTCGGGAGAGTTTGTTCCCTTTTGCTTCTCAGTATTGCTGGTGCCAGAGTAATGTCATTCCTGGGAGAAAGGGCCTGCTCCAGGACCAAGCTCAGAGCTGGCCAGCTCTATTCTGAGGTCCTGCACGGAATCTGGAAGGCACAAACGACACCCCCTCTCCCCAGTCTGGGACATCTGCCTCAGAGGAGTCTGAGTAAAAGCCCAATCTGAAAAACGCTTTTGGGCAGCTGGGAATTGGGCCAAGAGACCTTTTAGCGGAGTCCTTTTTTTGTTAACCTTTTACAATATTATTTAAATTTAGTTTTATAAGACAGTTATTCAACTGTAATGGCACAAATGGATATTACTCCATTAAAAACTAAAATATGTTCCAGCTGATAGGCCCTCACCTTTCAACCTGAGCCATCCCCCCCTCCATGATTTTATTATAAAAACATTTTTAGGGGTGCCTGGGTGGCTCAGTTGGTTGGGCGAATGCCTTCAGCTCAGGTCATGATCCTGGAGATCCGGGATCGAGCCACATCAGGCTCCCTGCTCGGCAAGAAGCCTGCTTCTCCCTCTCTCACTCCCCCTGCTTGTGTTCCCTCTTTCGCTGTGTTTCTCTCCGTCAAATAAATAAATAAAATCTTTAAAAAAAATTTTTTTTTTCAAACATGAAGTTGTAAGAACATATAGTGAACACCCATATGACTTCCACCTAGGCTCTACAGTTAACATTTTCTAT
Source organism: Spilogale gracilis (assembly GCA_004023965.1). Classification (NCBI taxonomy): domain Eukaryota; kingdom Metazoa; phylum Chordata; class Mammalia; order Carnivora; family Mephitidae; genus Spilogale; species Spilogale gracilis. The sequence continues at coordinate 300,704 of PITA01000143.1, read as the reverse complement.
ACTTGCTTTATCATGTTGATCTCTCTACTCGTCCCTCTATCCAACTGTCAACCCATAAGTTGTATAAATCAGTGTATTTCCCTAAACACTTCAGTTTGCCTACTACTAAGTGCTTAATATTTTTATAGTTCTTTTCTCTTGAGGTAAAATATAGAGGCTAAGTAGCCCTCAGATCTGCAACATCTGAACATGCCTGCGTATGAGTAGGCCTCTACTGAAGCAGGTACCTGTAACCCAGACCCTCACCGACACACAGAATGCTCCTTCATGCTGCTTTCCAGCAATTCTCCACTCCCACCTATCCAGAGGCAAACACTGTTTTAATTCTTGCTACCAATGATGTGTTTTCCTGTTCTCAACCTTCCTCTAGATGAAATTGCTATGGTCTGTTATGTCTCCCCCAAATTCATATGTTGAAATATAATCTCCAGGGGGTCTTAGAGGTAATTGATAATGGTGTTAGGAAGTAGGGTCCTGGGGAGGTGATTATACAGATTAGTGCCCTTCCAAAAAGGAGCCCCGGATTAGTGCCCTTCCAAAAAGGAGCCCCAGAGAGCTCTCTCATCCCCTCCTCCATGTGAGGACACAGCAAAAGGACAGCTATCCAGGAGGCAGGCCCTCACTAGACACCCTGTCTGCAGTCTCCTTAGTCTTGGAATCCCCAGCCTCTAGAACTTTGAGAAATAGATGTTTGGGGACGCCTGGGTGGCTCAGTTGGTTAAGCCACTGCCTTCGGCTCAGGTCATGATCCCGGAGACCCGGGATCGGGTCCCACATCGGGCTCCCTGCTCAGCAGGAAGCCTGCTTCTCCCTCTCTCACTCCCCCTGCTTGTGTTCCCTCTCTGGCTGTGTTTCTCTCTGTCAAATAAATAAAATCTTTAAAAAAAAAAAAA
>PITA01000143.1:238481-299711 GCA_004023965.1 Spilogale gracilis | reverse complement strand
TTCCTTTGTATTACAGGTGGTATTCCATTGTATGACTCTACCATATTCTTCTCCCAGTGAGGAACACTTAGGCTTCTGGTTTTGGACTAATGCAAATAAAGCCACTAAGAATAATTCTGTACAAATCTTTTATGGACATATGTTTTCATTTCCCTTGAGTAAATACTCAGGAATGAAACTGCTGGATCAAGGGGTTGATGTATGAACATTTTACATCCCACCAACAATACAGGAGAATGTGTTTGTTCTACATCCTCGTGAACATTTAAATTTATCAATCTTTCTAATTTTAGCTATTCTGGTGAGTGTGAAGTGATTTAAGCTGCTATTTCAGCAAATTTTCCAAATTAACAACAGCAACAACTATATATATGTATGTGTGTGTGTATATATAGAGAGAGAAAGAAAGAGAGAGAGAGAGAGAGATAAGGTTTGAAGAAAATATTGAAGGAGATTTAGAGCCTGACATATATATTAGAAAAGTTTCCTTAGCCAAACCCAGCTTAAGAGAATAAGAGATGGCTAAATGGATATGAAAGGAGCAGCCAGACACATTCTTCAATTTATAATTCTATCAATTATATTACAATACTGGAGAAGTAAATGTAATGCTTAGAAAACTGCAGCCTCCACTGATAGGGAGATAGGATCTCTGTTTCCCTACAGAGTTGGTCTGGTGAGGACCACAACATGCCCCCTCAATTTGCTTCCTAATGGTCAAAACTCCTTGGGCACTATGCTTACAGAGCCAGCCCAGCCTAAAAAATGGGAGTCAGGAATCACCCAGACAATGAAGAGGCCCCCCACTCCCTCCTTCTGATACAAACCCTGGATCTGAGGGGAGGGAACTAGCCCTTTGGGGACATCAACACTGTACCAGGACCTACCCAAGGCACGTGCACACGAAGTCCCTTAATCTTCACAACACCACCCTATCGAGTTGAACATTGATAGTCTCATGTTGTGGATGAGAAAGCAAGATTCAGAGAGAGATAGAAACTTGCCCAAGGTTGCACAGAGTTAGAAGAACCAGGCCTTCACATAAATCTGCACTCTTTGCACTCTGCCTTATGAAGTACTTAGAAGGCAAACTGGAGTGGGCGCTGGGGCCAGCAGTGGACAGTGCTGCATATCTCTAGTCAGAACTGCCCCTTGTTTCCTTTTCTTCTCCATTTCTGCTTTCTAGTGTGTTGGTGGTGAAGGCAGGGCTGTCCCATCTTTCAGCAGATGCAGATCTAAGTGAGCATTAGCCCTCCTTCCTGCACCTGACACTGTGTCCCATGTCTGGGGTTCCCCTCTCTCAGGAAGGAATTATTAGCTTGCCACTTTCCTCCACCCCTTTCCCACCCTCCTCAGTGGTCTGGTATGATGGGTGTTTATGTGGAGGACATGCAGAGCCTCACAGATTCCTCTGCTCTCCGATCCTCTTCCTCCTCACTCCCTCTGCCCGCCATGAGGAAGAAGTAACTGTGTTCATTGTGGGTTTCTCTGAACCGATTTACCTGCTCCTGAAAAGCACTAGCTTGCTCCTCAAATCCTGCTGTTCGGAAATAGTTGACGACATCCATCACGGCCCAGTCTGCAGGGTCCGGCGGCCTCCCATTCTCCATGGAACTGCAAAACAGAAAGCCAGACCCTTGGAGTGGTGGAGCGTGTAAGAGTGCGTGGTCCAGCTCACTACTCAGTCTCCTGGGGGCAGGTCCTGGGCCAGCTTGCTAGAACCATAGCCCTCTCTTCCCTCAGAGTCCCAGTTGCCAGTTTACCTCTCAGGACCATAATCATTCTTCTGGTTTCTCGGGTTCAGGGCATCCTTGCTCTTACTGGCTCAATCACTGTTTTCCTACTGAACCATCAGGCCCTTCATATGAAGTACTTCCTCATGAATTGGTTTTTAATCAAGAGATATTAGGAGTGGTTCCATGATTTCTGGCAACTCATAAGATGATACTGATACTCCTGAATTAAGAATACCAGGCCCTGTACCTGTCTTTTTCCATCTCCTACCACTTTCCCCATTCCCATCCCCACACATCCTCTCTGCAGCTGTGAGACTGCAGGGCTAAAACCATTCCCCAATATGCTATGCCCTTTCACAGTTCTGGGCCTTTGCGGTATGCTATTCCAGCCCTGTACAATGCCCCCCTTCATTTGTCTCTGCTTGACATAATCCATTATTCCTACCTAGTTCATCCTAGCTCCTGCCACCTCCTCTGTGAGGCATTTTCTGGCCCCACCAGGAAACTGTTTTAGTTACAGCCTCCTCTGCATTCAAGAACTCCATTCAAAGTCCCATTGCAGCACTTTCTACACTGGATTATACTCTCTACTTATTGGGCAGTCTCTCCCATCAGAGTGAGAGATGTGAGCTAGGAATACACAAATGGGCCTGAACCATCTTATTATTCCCAGTGTCAAGCATATACTTAGGAACTCAACCAATATTCACATGACTAGATGATAATCAAGGTTCTAAGAGTTCTATGGGTAATCTGCCATATCTCTACTTTAGGAAAGTAGAGATAGGAAAAGTAGAATAGAGAAAGAACGGCAAGGACCCACCATTACTGCAACTTTGCCTCATTTCTCTTTCAGGAGTTATTTGTCTGGATTTCTCTACACTCATCCAAAGTGAGTGTACATCTAATCATATTGCTACCTTGCTTAAAATCCATCAAAAGCTTTCCATTGCCTTTAAGATGAATTCTAAATAGCTTAACTTGGCTTGGGAAATCCTTCAGAACAAAGCTTCTGCCAGCAACCCTGCTAGGAATACAGTAAAGAACAAACAGACATGGTCCTTACTCTTGTGGACCTACAGTCCTGTGGGGATAGACAATGATCAGTAATCATACAATTAAATGCACAGCTGCACATTGTAGTAAGTGCTATGAAGCATACTGTACTATGGCAGTTTAAGGAGTTAGGGGATGCATTCCCATGGAAGATTCTCTTGGGGTGAGGTCTAGAAAGCAGCCAGAAGTTAACGGTATGAAATCAGGTGAAGATTACTGACGACTCTTTGGCAGAAATACATACATATAGTCAAGGGAGCCATGCAGGTCTTGGAGGCCACAATGAGGATTCTGGATTTTTGTCTATAAACAATGAAACTTGCTAAATGGTCTTATGGGTGGGTGGGGGGGGGGTGACCTGATCAGATCTGCATTTTGAAAAAGAGAATTAGAGATGAGCCAGAGGGGAAGAAAGGGTGCCAGTGAAAGTTGGTCTGCTGTAGTCATCCCCACAAGAGATCATGGTGATCCAATCAAGAGTGGTGGCTATGGACAAGGAGAGGAAGTGTGTGGATTTAAAAGATTTTTAACCAAAAAGGAGGGCCATATGTACCCCAATGTTCATAGTGGCAATGGCCACAATTGCCCAACTGTGGAAAGAGCGAAGGTGCCCTTCAACAGATGAATGGATAAAGAAGATGTGGTACATATACACAATGGAATACTACGTCTCCATCAGAAAGGATGAATATCCAACTTTTGTAGCAACATGGACTGGATTGGAAGAGATTATGCTGAGTGAAATAAGCCAAGTAGAGAAAGTCAAGTATCATATGGTTTCACTTACATGTGGTGCATAAGGGGTAATATAGAGGACAGGAGGAGAAGGAAAGGAAATGGGAAGTAGGGTAACTCGGGGAGAGAAATGAAACATGACAGACTTTGGACTCAGAAACAATTTGAGGGTCTTGGAGGGAAGGGGGTGGAGGGATGGGAGAGCCTGGTGGTGGGTACTGAGGGCACGCATTACATGGAGCACTGGGTGTGGGGCATAAACAGTAAGTCTTAGAACACTGAAAAAAATAAAATTAAATTTAAAAAAAGAAGATTTTTAATCAAGAAAATCAGCATGACTTAGTGGTGTACTAGACATAGAGAATGAAGGAGATGGAAGTGTCATGGAACTCGATGGATGGTGGTACCTTCACTTAGATGGCACTGCCAGGTTTAGATAAATACCTACTGAATTTTGGGTAGCATCTACATCCAAGCAGAGATTTAATGTAGGACTGAGTCTGGTGCTCAAAGCAGATGAGTAGGCTGGAGGTACACAACTGGGAGACAGAATTTTTAGATATTAACTGAAATCTTGGGAGAGTATGAGAAGAAAATTGGGCCTAGAACAAAGCATAGGCAGGAGGTTCAACATGCTAGTAGAAATGGAAAGGATTCATGTGACTTTTAAAGGAAATGAAATTGCCCAGACTTCAAGGATTCCTGAAAACCTTCAAACATCTAAAAGTCAAGGGACTAGCTGTACTTCTGCCTCACCCCCCAGGATAAAGTTTTGCTCATAGTAGGAACTTAAAATATTTGATTAAAAAACCAAACTTCTGTCCTAAGTCAAGACAAGAGAGCCTTTAATCAATGGCACACAGGATCAATACAACATTTAATTGAAAAGCAATGCTTACTAGTTAATAGTGTTTTCTTTTTGAGCTTAGAGATTGTGAATCTATAAACACTGCATTGCCCATGTACATATGCACTCATATATATGCATGCTCACTACACACACACACATACACACACATACACGCTTACCATTGAACAGGTAATAAACATGGGGAAAAATAACTTTCACTCTAATGTTGCCACACATTAACTATGTATTTTAAAGTCAAAGCTAAATGAGTTTTTGAAAAATTATCCACATGCAGGGACTTTTCCATCATCCCATTAACACAGGCCATCATGAGTTGATACTGGGCAGTTAGTTCTTTTAAGGTACCATTTTCCTTTCCTTTCTTGCTTAAGGTGGGTTTGAAGAATGTTTAGAAAGGAGTTCACTGTTCTAACAAATCTTTTAAGTTTCCTAATCAGCTCACTTCTAGTGGTGAGCAGAGTCCCATCGGATATACTTTTAAGTCCCCCAGAAAACATTTGAATTCACTCTCTCTGTGGCTGACTTCAATTAACTGCCTTTCCTCATAAAGAATAGCTATCTAATTGTAGTAACAAAGTATGCTACGCTGTAATTTTAGGATGGGAGGCTTTCCTGATTCTTATTCCGCTGGGATATGACATCATCACTTCCATAATTGTGGAATATTCTGGAGTATTAGCAATGCGGCAGAGAACAAAGACTATACAATACTGCTGACAGTGAAGCATGAAGAAGAGGACCAAGAGAAAACCAGGCACTTTCTCATATTGAGGGTAAGGAGACTCATGCAGAAGAAACGAAGGGCATGAAACCAATCAGAGCATTTAGTGATTGATCCAACAAAGGTTTAGGCCTGGTAGCAAAAAAACCCAAAATAACTTAGAAGACAAATCACAGTGTTAGACTACTCACATCCTGAGAGAAGAAACCTGTCTATCTTCCTCTCTTCAGCTCTTCTGCACCGAGCTCTGGTCTCGGTGCATTGTTGAGGCACAGCAAAGTTCTGTTACCTCAGTAGACTAAGAACCAGACAGTAGGTAGAATCTACAATATGCTTTCCATACATTTCCTATTATCAGCCTCCTAACTCCTTGTCAACTGGCTACTGTAACCTGTTTTTAGGAAACTAGGACCCAGAAAGGTTAAGAAACTTACCCCAAACCACACAGTAGATAAAGCCAGGACTCGATTCCATATATGCTTGCTTCCAAATCTATGCTTTTCGACTCAACTCCTTGATACAACAAATATTTAAGCCTACTGACTTCTCAGTCCAGGGCTGGATGCAGGATTACAAGGTGAGGAATAGTTCCTGCCCTCAGAGGTCTGGCGAGCTGGTAAGGGGAGCGGGCACGTAAACAGCTAACTCTTAAGTCATAGTAGAACTGAGTGAGGGCTGAACAAATGCTCCTGAGGACGTACCTGCTGGAGGGCCCAGAAGGTTCTCCTTAATTAGGACACCTTAGGATCTTCAAGGGAGATTTGCAAAGGCCTCTATTGGTCCAAACACATCCTAAATCAGGCCTTGAGAGGGGATGCTGGCACAGGCAGGTACATGCAGCCACATGTTGTCACTTCAAGGTTGTTTATTTTGAAGTATGATGAAAAATTGTGCTGGCCTTCCAGTGGTTTTGGTAATGGTTTTAAAGAGAAAACTGGTGATGATCAAGGGAAACCTGAAATTGGGAGTTGGGGGTAGGGGTGCGTAGAGTGCTGAGGCCACATGAAATTATGAGTGCACTTCACAGGATGGATTTAAGTGTCACCCTTCCCACTGAGAAAGCCATACATCTCCTAAAGGACTGCTACTTGTGACCAAACTAAGACACTTTGTTTCCTTTTAAATGAACTGTTCCCTCCAAATCTTTTCTTATAACTTGTGCATGTCCAATTCCAGAAGGAATTTAAATGGCACTGTTTAAAAAACCTCCCAGATGGTGGTTCCCATTGTGGCTGCTAACTTTGCACTGATGAAATAAGATGGCAGATATAAAAGTTCCCTTATCATTTGATATTTATTATTTCACTGTCATCACAGCAAAAAATGTTTCTTAAAATATAATGTATAAAGATGATAAATTCATGAATATTTTTCTAGGCATGAGATCTTTAAAAATGTATATGTATTTTAACTTATTACAAAAAATTGGCAAGAAATGAAGGGCAGAAGTTTTCCATGATCTTATCGCTTAATCAAACCAATGTTTCCATTTAACCCAGTCACCATTTAGTCCCTGTGCATATGGGTTAAGTACATGGTATATTGGCAAAAATTATATCATGTGTGGGTAATTCACCCTGGGAAACAATTATTCCTTAATCAAACAATCACCTTACTTTTAAAGAGAGCTAGAGATATAATCATTGGGACAGAAATGCAATAAATAACACATCTGGCAGGTACACGCAGACAGAGACCTTAATGTGAGGGCTTTTCATGTTGAGATACCATAATTTTAAGCGCTGGCAGCAGAGGTCTCCACTTCCCCTTTACACATTAGTGAAGGCAGGTAGAACATAGATGAAACCCTTTCTCAGAATCTAGCACATATATTGTTTTTAGGACTCATGATATTCTAGATTCTGAGGGTTGATCAGACCAAAAGGAAAGTGTGGATAAATACAATCTGTATGAGACTTCAAAACCCCCTTATACTCATTAATTGCATTTCTGCCTTAAAGTTCAGATCAAAAGTTATTTTAGTACCAGTTAATATACTGTAATGATATATTTATCACATTACTCCTTTTATAAAGGTAACTCTCAATGTTACTTATGTTTCCACTCAGTAATGCATTCTAATTTTATACGGCCTTGATCTTTATAACTTATTTTCAAAATTAAATTAAGCTACTCTTTGCCCATATCTTAGAACAGCCTTTGGCTAAAAGCAATATAATTCTGATTGTAATAAATTAATATTGATTTTTTTTTTTTTGGTCCATGACATATCTAACAATGAAGCCACTAAGTGAGCTTTAGTTTTATCTCTACTCCTTTCTCCCTCTCCCTTCAACCAAACAAGCAGGGATCTGGCTAAAAGGAAGGACTAAAAACAGAAAGGATGATTCAAAGGTTCTTGACAGGACATTTTTCATTTTTTAATACTCTGATAAATAAGAGCTGACTGCATTTAGCTGCAGCATACTCAAGCAATAAAAACATTGAAAAAGCAAATAATTCTTCAAGCCTTCTGTATATTTCAAATTCTTTAACTTGGCATTCAGAAATTTGATTCAAACATAACATTCCAGGCTTATTTCCCATTCTAAGTTTGTACTGAAATCCAACTGGGCAATATCCTGGATTTTCCCATACCCACAGCTTGGTTTTGCTGTTTGAAGTTGGTTCAGCTTCCAAAGATTAGAAATTTACTCATTTTTAAAAGGTACTGGTTAAAAGTCCTGTTCCTAATATGCTCAATCTTTTATTCCAATCATTAATTAATTTGAATCTGACTACTATAAGCTGGACACTTGATGAGCCCTGGGAACTCATTGTCTAGTGAAGGGGAAAATCTCAAGTCAGCAAAATGACAAAAAAGATTATGGTTATGACTGTCACCTGCCTTATTCCAAAGAGTAGTTAAGGAGCAGGTGGAATTGAGAGATGGAGGAAGGACAGCAGAGAAGTAAGAGTCACCACGGCAAGGGGAGTCAGGCTGTATTTAGCTACATAGGGAGGCTTTGGAGCCCTGATCAGAAGAAACAACAGGAGGAGGTCCCAGGAACAGACAGGACATCTTCCAGCATTTCTTTCCTCTGTGACAGATAATCTTCCTTCAGGCTGATGGTTCTCCTCCGGAAGCACATGGCACTCCGACTTTGACATACCTCTACAGGAAATGTCTCCCTAGCACTCCACCCCAACTTTCTGAAAATAAGGGATTTCCCTACCTGTTCTCAATTTTGTAGTACAAAAAAAAAAAAAAAAAAAAAAAATCTCTGCACAACTGTAAATAAGGACACTCCTCTCAAGAGCATACAATGAATTAATTTTTGTATTCACTATCAGATACAAGCCATACTAAAATTCAGGCTAAGCACAAAAAATGCATGTGTTCCATACCCCAGTCAGTACTAAAGACGACTGGGCACGTACCACCTGAAGAGCTTTCCCTCCCTGCTCTGAGCCACAGCACAGTGGTCACTATTCCAAAGGACTTAGGTGTGACTTTACTATTTAGACAAACCCAGTTTTCCTTCTGCAGGGTTATCTGCAGCATGCCAGAAACTATGTAGAAAACAGCAACCCCTCAGGCCATGTATAAACATATATAATGCATGTTTGTGAAATTTGCTGGATTTGATTAAACTCCTGTTGTTTTTGTGCTTTAAATGCTATGCTTGGGTGACTATAGTTTTATGCATTTTACTCTTTCGAAATGTACACTTCTTTAAGGCAGTCATTTGCAATGGACATAATGGCACAAATCAAAACAAAGAAACTCAATTCTTAACTGAAGTTATCATTTAATTTAAGGGAATAATGGAATATTTATCATAAGGCCATATGACAAAAGTGAATTATGCCCTCCTCCCCAATTCATAAGGTAAAGACCTACCCCTTGATATGATAGCATTTAGAGACTAGAGACGGGGCTTTCAGGAGATAGGACAATCAAGGTTAAATGAGGTTATAAGGATGGGATCCTCCTCCAGCACGTTTGGTGGCCGTCTAAGAGCCAGCATGCACATACTGCAGGAAGTCCGTGTAAAGACCTAGTGAGAATGAGACCATCTACAAGCCAGAAAGACAGCTCTTATCAGGAACTGGATCTGCTGGTAACTTGATCTTGGACTTCCCTGTTTCCAAAACTGTGAGTAATGAGCTTCTGTTGTTTATGCCACCCAGTCTTTGGTATTTTGTTGTGGCAGCCTGAGCCAATACAGTATTTATCAGAGTGAACAGATCACTATATAATCTTAAGGAATGAATTCGAGCCTCACTAAGAAAAATAAAACTGTACCAGTTACAAGTATCACCATTAACTCCTATATATCATCTGTATTCAAGAAACCATATAGCACCCTAACTTATCCCACCAAACATATCGGCAGAAAAGTCATAACATCAGATCCCGATAAGAAACGTTATTTTTCAAGTTTGAATTATGGGCTCAGGACTCAGATTACTTCCTCTCCCCTGTTACTCTTTTCTCCTTTCCTTCCTTTCCCTTCCCTTCCCTCCCGTCCTCCCTCACTCCCTCCCTCCCTCCCTTCCTTCCTTCCTTTCCTCTCTTCCTCCCTTCCTTCCTTCCCTAACAAAACATGAAGAGGCATTTGGTAAGCCACTTAAAATGTTTTGGGAGTTTTATTTCTCTTGCGTTCAGTATAGAGGTATCTTACCATCATGATTATCTCCCTGTTCCAGATTGCTGTTCCCTGGAAAGAACAGCATGGTGGGACCATTATTTATTGCATTCAGGTAGAGTCAAACAGTATGGTTGTGGGTCCGGGAAAGGTGGACAGAGCAGATGAGAGGGGCCTAATGGGGAGAGAGTACCCAGGAACTACCTAGAAGCTGGATCCAATCCCTCCTTGCTTTCAAAGAACATACATCTAAGGACTGTTCATTATTTATGCAGCACCACAAAAGGACAGGATTAGGAGTACATGAGCAAAAGCTGAAACCCCGTGATCAGACACATAATTATTTCTACCGGTTTCCTCTTTTTCCTTTGCTATGTAACCAGGCAAGTGTTCCAGGCACACAAGTATCTATACCCCACGAAGTTCTTTATTTAACCCTAGTTGTGACTGCTTCCCTTACAGATGGAGACCTGGCTGGTGGATTGTTGTGCCCATATACATTTTAGATTTTTTTAAAAATGAGGTTAAATAATAATAGCCATTGTTATTACTGTTATATGAAAAGTCTCTTTGGTAACTCTACAGTAAGGTCAGAGTTTTGAAATTCTAACAGTAATAATAATTTCTTTCTTTCTTTCTTTCTTTCTTTCTTTCTTTCTTTCTTTCTTTTTAAGATTTTATTTATTTGACAGTTAGAAACACAGCTAGAGAGGGAACACAAGCAAGGGGAGAGAGAGAGGGAGAAGCAGGCTTCCTGCCGAGCAGGGAGCCCGATGTGGGGCTCAATCCCAGGTCTCTGGGATCATGACCTGAGCCGAAGGCAGTTGCTTAACCAACTGAGCCACCCAGGTGCCCCAATAATTTCTAACTCTACTCTAATATTTTACTTCTACCATTCACTGTTAACCCTCTCATTAACATGGGCAAAAGAAATTAATGCTGAGCTTAATAGTTACTACAGATAACAGCTTTTCAAAAGTTAGTATTACAGTATTAAATCAAGTTAAAGCCTTTTAGCACCCATTAAAAAGTATCACATTCCTAATTATAAAAGGAATTTTAGTTCCAAAATTAAAAAAAAAAAAAGTCCTTCTTGAAAATGAAACCATACACTGACTGCAAAGGCAGAGAATATGGTGAGATATGGATCCAAGAAAAGACATGACATTAATAAGAAATAGCTTCTTTTGAAAGTCCTTGGGAACCTGAGTGGCTCAGTTAGTTATGTGGCTGCCTTCGGCTCAGGTCATGATCCCAGGGTCTTGGAATAGAGCCCCACACTGGGCTCCCTGGTCAGCAGGTAGTCTGCTTCTCCCGATCTTTCTTCCCCTCCCCTGACTAGGGCTCTCTTTCTCTCTTTTTGTCAAAAAAAAAAAAAAAAAAAAAATCTTAAAAAAAAAAAAGAAAGTCTTTGCAAAACTTTGCTACTATGTGTTTTCTATTGCAGTAGATCTTCCCCATTGAGGGGTGAGGGGCATGGTGGTGATAGAGAAATAAACTACTTCCTGTTGAAAAGCTGCTAAATATTGTAAGCATCTATTGTGTGGGAGCACTGGTTCCTCCTCTATCTTAGAAGAAAATGAAAGAAGGGGAAAAAGGCCCACTGTCGAAAAAGGAAGTAAGACTAAGTGAATGGCAAAAAAATATATATATATACTCTAAATATTAAATTATATATTAAATACATAAATACATATATTTGACATTGAATATTTGTGATTTGTATAGAGATATATACATGTAAAATACCTAGAATTTTTTTTAATTTAGTAAAAATTCTAGCATTGATCTAACATGTCCAAATGCAGATCAATGAAAAAAGTGTCATGTACCAAGGTTTATAATTAATCCAAAATCTGTGCATCTACAATCCACAAAAACAGAATACTGTAATCCAACTTGTTCAATAAAAGCTTATTTTATATGTCCTTTGAAAATATGTGTACATTCTTATATATGTGTACCTTCTTGTATTGCATGACTAGGTGTATACATATGGACAGAGAAAGTACTTGTATACAAACTGTCTAAAGGGGTACAGTCCAAACTATCCAAATGGCTCCCTCTTAGTTATTTAGTTAGTTATTTTAAAACTTAATAAATACCCACGAACCCACCAGGCAAACTAAAAGTTAGGATCTTGACAATAACTACATCCGTTCCCCCTCACTCCTCTGACCTGAGGTAATCATCACCCTCTATTTGATATTCGTACATGAATATCTTTCTTCTGGTGCAGGTGTGCAAGAGCTTCACCTGGCAGTAATCTACACAGTATGTTAGCCATTGGTCCCACGTGGCTACTGGGCATTTAATATTTGACTGAGGAACTGAATTATTAATTGCATTTAATTTTTATTAGTTTAAATTTAAATTTAAAGACTTGAACAGGTATGAAATACATTTCTGTTAAACACAATTCCATTGTTTTTGTGTGACAACATTTCACTTGTACTGCTGCATCACCCTAGGCTAATTTGTTGAAGCTCTCCTATCAGATGCATATGTCCTCTCTAGGATTATACATAAACACATGGCCAGTCTAGTTGGTTATCAACTGACTGATTCAGTGCAGATGATGTTTTCTTACATACCCATGTAACACTGTAATGGGTTTGATGCAGACAGCTCAAGTTATGAGAATCTCTTTGTAGGTCCTAAGTGGCAATTAAGTGGACATTCTTGACTATTTTTTTTAAAGATTTTATTTATTTATTTGAGAGAGAGAGAGAGAATAAGAAAGAGAGAAAGTACAAGAGGGGCAAGGTCAGAGAGAGAAGCAGACCCCCCCACCGAGCAGGAAGTCTGATGTAGGACTCAATCCTGAGACTCCAGGATCATGACCTGAGCCGAAGGCAGTTGCTTAACCATCTGAACCACCCAGGTGCCCCATTAACTATTTTAACTATAATACATATATTTTAGTTGAAATATGTATAGATAAATTTTAAAGTTTAAAAAGCAGCATACTACTGATAAAGAATTGAGAGGAGATGCAGAAAATAGCACTAGAACCAGAACAATAAAGAAAAAAGGAGGCTGAAAGAAAAAAAAAAGAAAAAAGAAGACTGGCTGAAAGTATATTGGAAATTTCATGATGAATAGCAATTGCAATTTGTTGGAGCAGAGCAAAAGGAAAAAAGCTATTTGTTTGTTGTGTAAAAAATGATAAAGAAAATAAAGTGGATAGTAGTAAGAGACATTTTCAGTGAATATATAGTAAATTTGGTAGCTTTATTCTCAATGATCAAAAAAGAATCAACGACATTAGCCACTTGAATTCAAAACTAAACGTCCAACAAAACGTATTGAAGTGATTTCAAACAATCTGTGCTTATAAATTTGTATAACTATACATGCCTTAGATTCTTGCACAAAAAAGAATACAATTTTTCCATAGATATCTGGTTACATTCAGTTTTCTTACAATATTATAACAAAGATTAAAAAGGTACCTCACAAAAAGTGAAAGATTTTTCAGTCAATTCACCCAAAAATTGCCTGAAGACAAAATTTTTTAACAATATCAAAGATCAACTGGTTCAACATTTGAAAACACAATTACTTTTCTTTAGCTTTAGATAAATAGTGCAACATAAAAGACATTGCCCAATTAATACTTGAAGTATGCTTTGTCTCAAAAAACTTCCAAATTTATGAAGAAATATTGTCAACTTAAGGCCTTAAAACTGAACTCAGACATTAAATATTTTTAAATCTTTTATATCTGTCAAAGAAGAATTTCAGCTAGATATGGAAAAACTAAATCCTATTCTGATGATGGTATTTCAGCCACATTAACTTAAAAAAATCTCGATTTAATGTAATTCTAAAGTAACTGACTAATGTTTCTCTAATGTTTTATTCTACTGTATGATATTCATGCTTGGTTTTCTAAAGCAGACTCTTGAAATGTTATGGATATCATTGTTAAACCATTCACTATATATATGCAAGTGCTACGGATCAGGGTCATATAATGGAATTGTAAGAAAAAAAAATAGAAGACAAGGAATATAATAATGTGTGTTCTTTGCCAATGCTTGTTGGATAAGTCCTAGAAGAATTTTACAAAGATCTACTAAATGGTTCCAATTCAAGATTTTATTAAAGCAAATGAGTGCTTGCCAAATTTTCAATGAAGATCAAAAAAATGGCACAGTGTATTTTCTCATTGATATCACACTACATTTGAATGAACTAAATTTATACCTCCAAAAAAAAAAAAAGAAAGAAAGAAAGAAAAGAAAAGAAAAAGAAAAAGCTGATTTGTGACCCAGCCAAACAGGCACAAAATTTGAAATGGAAACTTTACAGAGTATACAATAGAGCAATGGTACTATGCAATAAGAATTTTACATTTTTCTAACATAAACTAATTTTAAGAAAACTCAAAAAATGATATATTGACATTAATAAACATACAGTTGTTTATAAATTTATATAACACCAATTTGAATTCAATGTTAATTACACTGAGTTGGTGTAAGATTCAGTACATTTATTTAACTTGGAAAGACATTTTGAAACTGATATGCATTTGTTTCAAAGTCAAATAAAATCTAAAAAAGAAGAACAAGTTGTGTCAGTGTATATACATACAATACAAAAATAATTTTTTGGTACTTGATTCATTTATTGTAAGTTTTAACTATGTTTGGAATTATTTGGATATGTGATTCTATTTTTTTTCAGCTGTAAATCTTATGAAATTTACTACAGATCAAATATTTCCAACAAAAATTTTATTTCCAAATTGAGATATAAAGCATAAAATACACAATGGATTTAGAAAATTTAGTACAAAACATGTAAAATACCACTTTAATAATATGGTTTTAACCTCCCAGAGCTTTAGTTTTCTCATCTGTAAAATGAGAATAATAACATATACCTCAAAATATGGTTGTGAGGATTGACAAGTCTCACACAAAAGTCCTAAACACATGAAGGGATTTCACAAACAGTAGCCTTGTAAAACTGAAGCTCTGATCAGACGTATGTGGCCAGTGAATAAGAGTTAGTATCCTAGACTTTTTTGGAAATGACCCTTTGTGACAGTACTTTCCCTAGTGGAGTAACTATATTTTCCATGCCTGGAAATAAAATGAAAGCAAAACAAGCCTCAGTTTTGGCAGATCTCAGAAACAGCCATAAGAGCCTATGTCTTGTGCTTTTTGGTATTTTATTATAATCTAACTCTACACTGTCCATTAGGTTAACCACTAGCCATTTGTGATTGTATTAATTAACTGGAACTCCTGTTTCTGGTCAAGATGGAGTAACAAGGCCCAGATTTATACTTCTGCCTAAGTCATTAAAAAAGTAGAAAAAAATATATAAAAGAATGACACTCAAGACATTGGATGTAGGCAATAAAGGACAGTAATTTCCAAGGGATGGAAAACAAGCAAGGTAAGCTCTGTTCACTTACTGCCTGAAGAAAGAGTTCACAGAGGAGAGCCCTAAAGACAAGGGAGGATGAGCTCTGGAGATCTGCAGCCTCCCTCAAGTACTAAGCAGAGCACTGATTATCATATACATGTGAAGAAACTAACTGGTCTGGGGAAAGAACCACCCTAAATACTTAGAAAGCACAATCCTCAGGGATCATGAAGGGATGGGAAAAGTGCATGTCTCCACCTGCTAGAGAGGAAAACCTCATAATTCACGAGCATTGGCTAGAGTACAAAGATGGGTCTTGCCTCAGTAAGAGGGGAAAAATATTCTTAGACTAAATGCAGCCATGGTCCTGCCTAACAAAACCTGAAAGCAAGACTTAATAGGATCAAATTGTTTCCAAGTAACCTAACTGCACCCAGGACAGAGATCAGGGATATTTATAAATCCTATAAAATATAAAGCACCCAACAAGGTAAAAATTCACCATATCTGGCACTCAATCAGAAAGTATCAGGTATGAAAAGAAGTAAAAAAATATAACCCATTCTCACTGAGAAATCAGTCAACTGAGATGGACTGAGAAATGACAGATTTTAGTAGACAGGGACACAGAAACAATTACAGTGATAGTTACATATGTCCAGAAGCAAGAGGAAAGACTAAATATGTTAAATAGAGATATCAAGGGATAAAAATAAGACCCAAGTTGAACTTCTAGAGATGAAAACTACACTGTCTGAAATGGAAAACACATTGAGTGGGAGTAACAATAGATTTATACATTTCAGAAGGAAAGATTAGTGACCTTGAAGGCAAACAATAGAAATTATCTAAAACAAAACACAGAGAAAAATGAATGAAAAAAAAAAGTAGGGCATTAGTGAATTGTGACACTATATTAAGTGATCAAATACACCATAACCGGAGTCACCAAAGGAGGAGTGAGAGAAACCAAAAAATAATGCCTGGAAAATCTCCAAACTTGATGAATATGGCCCATAGAGCAAAAAAACAAAACAAAACTCCAAGCACAAGGAAGATGAAGAAAACTATACCACATCTCATAATCAAATTGCTTGAAAATTAATGATAAAGAAAAACATCTTAAAAGCAGACAAAAAAGAGATACATACAGAAAACCAAAGACAGGAAAAGGACTAAATGTTTTCCCTTATAGAAACAAAACTAGTTTGTTTAATCTCACCACTTCTATGCAACTTGTTAGTGGAGGTCCTATTTTGTGCAATAAGGCTAGTAAAAGAAATAAAATATATTTACATTGGGAAGGAGAAAGTCAGATTCTCTTTATTCACAAGACATAACTAACTATTTTCTTAAAATATTTTATTTATTTATTTATTTGACAGAGAGAGAGAATGGGAGAGCACAGCCAGGGGGATCAGAAGAGAGAGAGGAAGAAGCAGGTTCTCCACTGAGCAGGAGGCTAGATGCGAGACATGATCCCAGGAGCCTGAGATCGTGACCAGAGATGAAGGCAGACGTTTAACCAACTGAGCCACCCAGGTGCCCTCATAATTGTCTATGTTAAATGTCTAATGGAATCTACAGAAAAGCTACTAGAGTAGTAAATGAGTTTATCAAGATTGTAGAATATAAGGTCAATATGCAAAAATCAATTGTATTTCTATATACTATCAACAAACAATTGAATATTAGAATTTAAAAAAGCAATACCATTTATAATAGCATGAAATTATAAAATTATGTAGGGATATATCTGACAAAAGATATACATGACCTAGAGAGAGAAAACTACAAAACACCTCTGAGAGAAATTACAGAGACCTAAGTAAATAGAGAACAGTGTTAATAGGTTAAAAGACACAATACTGTTTAGAGATCAATTTTCCCTAAGTTGATTTATAATTCAGCGCAATGCCATCAAGGCACCAGCAGGTGTTTTTTTGTAGAAATTGACAAACTGATTCTAAAAATCATTTGGAAATGCAAAGAACCTAGGAGAGACAAAATAAGTCTGAAAAAGAACAAAGTTAAATAGATAACACTACTTGATTTCAAGATTTGCTATTTAGCTATAGTTATCAAAACTATGTTACATTGGCATAAATATATACAAAATTACGACTGGGATAAAAAGTCCAGAAATGGATCTACACATATATAGCCAATTATTTTTTAACAAAGTTGCAGTAACATTTCAACAAATGGTACCAGAACAATTGGATATTCATAGGCAAAAAAACCTTACCACCACCACCACCAGCAAAAACTAATTTAATCCTTATCTCACACCATAAACTAAAATTAACTCAAAAGTCTCAGTCCCAAATCTAAAATGTCGGTATTTGCAACTTCAGGTTAGGTAGATATTCTTAGACATGACACTAAAAGCACTATTCATGGGGCACCTGGGTGGCTCAGTCAGTTAAGCATTTGACTCTTGATTTTGGCTCAGGTCATGACCTCAGAGTCATGAGATCAAGACCCATTTTGGGCATCCTGGACATAGAGCCTGCTTAAGATTCTCTCTCCCTCTCCCTCTGCCTCTCCCCACCCCTGCTCTCACATGTGTGTGAATGCTCTTGAATAAATACATAAATAAATCTTAAAAAATAAAAAAGATAAATATTATTCATAAAATAAAAAAACTGATAAACTAGAGTTCACTGAAATTAAAAATTCCTACATTTTGAAAGACACCATAGAGAGAATGAAAAGACAAGTCACATACTACTAGAAAATATTTTCAAATCAGGTATATGAAGGACTTGTATTCAGAATATATAAAAATTATCTACAAAATAATACACAAATAACTAGCCCAATAAAAAGATGGGGAAAATATCAGGGCCATATTTTAACTCAATGAATGAGCTCATGAAAAGGTGCTCAACATCTTTAGTCATTAGGGAAATGAAAATGTAAACTATAATATCAAATATGGAAAAAACTGACCATACTGTGTTCATGAGAATATAGAACAACTGGAATGTTTACACACTGCTGGCAGAAATTTAAAATGATAACCAGTTGAGAAAACAGTTTCTAAGTTTCTTAAAAAGTTTAATATATATACCTGCCAGATAGCCTAGCCTTTCCATTCCCATATATCCAAGAGAAATGAAAGTATATGTCCACACATAGACCTGTACACAAATGGTCAAAGCAGCTTTATTTGTAATACCTAAAAAATGGAAACAACCCAAATGTCTATCAGCAAGTGGATGGATAAACAGTGAACAAACTATTGTATATCCATACAATGAAATATTACTCAGGAATAAAAAGTAAGGAACAATCGATAGACACTATAACATGGATGAATCCCAAATTAATTATGCTGGGTATAAGACACCACACCCCCACTCCTCTTAAAAAGGTATATTCTGAATAATAGCATTTATAAAAATTCTAGAAAAAGTAAACTAATCTATAGTGACAGTGTATCAGTGGTTGCCTGGGGATACGGTGGCAGGAAAGGAGAGTTAGGAGAGATTATAAAGGGTTATGAGAAAATTTGGGGGGTTATCTTAATTGTGGTAATGGTTCCATGGGTATATACAAATATCAAAACTTACAAATTTTATTCTTTAAACACATGCAGTATATTATATGTCAAGTATGTATCAATAAAGCTGTTAACTTCTAAAACTTGCTTAAAAGTAAAATTCAATTAATCAGTTACACAGTCACATTTCAAATTTTTAAACAGCCACATGTGACTTACCAATGGTGGCTACCATTTTGGACAGTGCGAGTGAAGAACAATTCCATCACTGTTCAAAAAGTATTAAACTTACTGGAGAGCACTGATCTAACTCATATAGGAAAAAAAAAAAGGTGCATCTCTTTCTTTTATTTTTCCTGTATTTACCAACCCTAAATTTCAAGAATGGGATAAACAACCCAGCATAGCACTGATCTATATATATATAACCTGAGAATCTTTAAAAGCAGATTTTATTAAGTTTATTTTAATGTAACTTTTGCTGTGAAACAAAATATACCCTCTACCCACAACCATGTAGCACATTGTTCCCTCATTTAGATATCAGAATTTCTATGCATTATATTTAATTAGTTTTCTCCAAAGGTCAAATTGAGGGCAATTTTAAACTAAATGACATGGAAAAATAGAATAGATAACACTCTCTTGGAACTTACTTTCTCTTGGTAGTCAAAGTGGTTATAGTTTCAAAATAACATCTAAATAGGGATATACATATTTTTCATATACTCACAGATATCCTATGAGTTACCCTGAAATATGTAGCATGTTTTAGAATATGCTACATAATGCAACTAAATTTTCCTTTTAAAAAGAATCAAGCATATAATTCACAACAAAGTTTCAAATGTGAGAACTGACATGAAAACAGAACACTATGTTTTGTAATGAAATGTTTCACATTCAAGGATCAGTTCATAAAATTAGTAGGACTGAGTTGTTCAACTTTGTATCCTAACTAAAGCTTTTTTCCTTCCTTTACTGTAGGTCCCAGTTTTGATAGAGGTGATTTTATTTAAAAAGACTCCAATTCTCTATTCTGCCCTCACCCTTGTAGCCAATGGACTTGGAAGGCAGAGTCTGTTTGCTCACTGTTTTCTTTCAATATATAGAATGCGGGGCTGAGATCTTCCAAGGTCCCTGTTCCAAAGCCTGACATCCTAACCCTTTAGGCACAGTTTGATGCCTGAGTCATCTCTGTCTTAGAAATGGAATAAAGAACAAGGCAACTGGGGTTGGGGGGTGGGGGGAGTCTGGTGGCCAGTGCACACTAAGCAAAATCACCCCAAACAGTGTATTGTAGTAGATAAGCAAGAACTATAAAAATAGAAACCAAGTCCCTCTGTTGTTTGCAGAAGCAGAACTCACAAGCCAGTTTCACTTACTTTTTTACACCGACAGAGCCATTTTCCTTGTTTTCCATGTCAACAGATAGCATGGGAAGGCTGCAGGGTTCCTTTACTTCAGCAACTAATCAATAAGGGAGAAAAGCTTGTGTTTAATTCTTAGAAAGTGAGAGAAGAATATATATTCTGAATCGGAAACATAATGGTCCCTTTTACAGCTTCACACTGGTTCACATGTTTGTTTAAACCTCCAGTTCCCTCACCGATTGGAGAGATGTGATTAAACCTAAAGAACCGGAGGAGACGACTGGGGTGCTTTCATCTATACTGGCACTCCCTTGCCTTGACAATAAGCATTTGCAAATGAAATCGAATCCTCCTTCAAAACAAGTGCTGTGTGAACTGGCACAGCTTCCCCTGGGTGCCAAGCTCTCACTTAAGACATTGCAACTCATAAATGAGTTAAAGTCGAGAAAAACAATCACCCTTTTCCTGCCCCTTCAGACCACGGGCTAGGATTTCTTTCTTTTTCTTTTAATTGCATTTTTTGTTGCTGTTGTTGTTGTTCACTCGCAAACCTTCTATTTTTCATTGCAATGTAAAAGAGCACTTAAAGCTTTTGTCAGCAAGTATTCCCCTATCTCAAATATTCTCAACGAAAGCCTCAAAACCTGTCTGTGAGATGGCCATGCTGTGGTAAAGCTGTAAGCTCACAAAAATGTCAGATAGCCCTTAGCACAGAAAGGTGGTGCTGGTGTGTGTGTGTGTGTGTGTGTGTGTGTGTGTGTAAGAGAGGGGAGGCAGCTCATTAGATTTATGTAAAAATGACCAAAACATCCGAAGTCATATAGTAGCATCCATCACTTTGTCTTTTTGTTTAGTAGGATGAGGACTGTGAAAAAAATAAAAGCCCTCCACAATTAATATGCAATTAGCAAGATGAAAAAGCTATGAACAAAACTGCTTTAAAAAACTAGTTCTGAAACGTGCTTGTTCTACAGCTGAAGCCATAAATTAAATACATTTCCTCTCAAATTACTTTATACTTCGGCACTCCTTCTCTAGGGATTACCCTGACATGACAAGTGCATCATTTAGTATATTCACAAGATTTTATCACTGTTCGAGAAGTAGATGATTAACAAATAATACTGTTAAGTGTGGGATAATCTTCACTCCTGATACACACACGCGCACACACACACACACACACACAAACTTCCAGTTACTACACCACTTAGATCATTCATAGAGAAATCCAACATTTAATATACATATAGATATTAACATACATTCACACACCGTTACAGAGTAGACAGAAGATAGTGCTGCTGCTCCATGCCAAAAGAATGATTTCACTTCAGTTGGAAACTGTTACACATTCACCATTTTCTAAGCATCTCAGAAAAAAACAAAACACTCACAATGATACTCTGTAACACCATACTACATTGTCTTATTATTATTATTATTATTTTCTTTTTTGTGGAAGAGTAAAAAGAAAACCTACCTAGAAGCAACTAAAACATGTCATTTTTTATAGGCTTATCAAGAGCAGCCAAAGAAACCCCAATGTTTTCTTTCACAAAGTAGGCTGGCAAAGGAATTCAATAAGGAGGTACAATTTGACACAGTGAAATAAAACCAGGCTGGCTCTCAGCCAACATGACGTTAGGAATCACACACAAGCTGCACCAACTGCCTTCTGGTTCATGGCTGACTTTTTAAAGCTACAGTGTGCCTGTTCACTTTTGCTAACTACCTTCAGCACAATTAGGGAAAGTGAATGAATCAGGAGTCCAGGAACGGCAGAATTCTCCCTGTACCTGTCTCCTAAAGAAAAACAAGCAGTTATCAATAGCCTTTTATTTACTCCCTCCCCTTCACTGTTGCAGCATGATAGATCCTTACGGTTGTTCTGAGCAGGAGTGTCATGTTTTGAAAACTATTTTTCTCCCCCATGAGAGAATAAAACAAGAGAAAATAAGAGAAAAACCTAGCACTGCTGGCTATAACCAGTGAATACTCAGAAACTGCAGTCCTGTGTGTTACTCTTTCTTCCTAACAGAGACCCATGCACAAAGTTCCTAGGGCTGGCTTCTAAGTAATCTCTTTAAGAATAAGGAAAGCACTGCCCAGCAGAAAATCCTTTTCTTCATCATGCAGGAAGTAACATATTTCAGAGGATGCAAAGTGGATGACCAGATCTTTTGAGAACACGTACATTCTTTTATTTTGGCATTCAACCTACCAGATGAAGTCAGCCAAAATTCAAAATGAAACAAATCTCCTACAAAAACAATTAGTTCTGGGAGGTTTAATCTTAACTGTTTATCTCAGTTGCACACAAAGCATAATTTAGTAAATCTAACTAACACTATCCATGAGCACAGGGTCCTATATTAGTTACATATGAAAAAGAAGATACTATGCCAAGCTCCAAATACACAGTATGTCCTACCATTCAGGAAATGGGAAGGTGGCATAGAGAGACTAAGCCACTATCCTGGTCAATCTCACAGTTTCCTTGCTTGGCTGGGAACCATGGCAAAAGGGAAACATTCCCATTCCACTAATAAGCCATAGATACACCGGAAGCATGCATAGCAGTCATCAAAATAAACAACAATCAATATTTGGACACTTTTAGGTCAAGATTCAACTGAACCACTTAAGACAGGGCAGAGAGAATAGAATACAGGTTCCAAGAAGGGTTGTAGAAAAAAAAAATCATCTGTTGCTATATGACTGCATAGAATTCAGTAAGAATTGAGGAGAAAGTAGCAGGTCTCCCTTTTCTTTAGTAATTTTTAAGGGCCCTAGAAGATCAGAAACTATAACCTAAATTTGCAACCTGAATTTCAAAGTCAAACTTCTTTTCCCCCAATTATTCCAAGGATGTTCAACTTCATGAAAGATCACTGAGAAAGATTTCAAATGTTCTCTCTGACCATCTTCACCATTCCTCCTTTGAAAAAGCAAATGATAATTTAGGGACAAATTCTAAAAACAATAATAATAATACCAATAATTTAGGGACAAATTCTAAGTGTTCATTTATTTTTGAGGACCATTTTTCTGGTCAAACAGGTGAATCTTATCACCACTGATCAAAATGGTGAACTCTTCTGGAGATAGAGTCCTCTCACCAACAGATTTCATAATGCTTTGGGACTTGATCTGAAATTCCTGAAATGTGCTCCAACTAAATTAAATAGGCTGTGCTGTGAGTCCTGGGGGAAATGGGGGGGGGGTGTCTCAATGGCATTTTCATGCCAATTGCTCAGAACACCAGTTCAGCTCTCAATCTTGAAAGGAGAGGCAAAGTAAATGTAGTTACATCTAACTTTTCCCTTAAATGCCCCTACAGGGGGGAGGTTTCTGTGAAGTTTCTCCAAGATTTTCTTCCTATACATAGAGGACATATCCTTCTCTCTCCCCTTCTGTGATCAAGTTTGCCTGTTAGATAACTGTAATCGTTTCAGAAGGTAATGTAGGAAATCAATCCCATTTTATGAGGGGGGAAAGAGCCAAGAAAACGTTCTAAATTCTAACAACCGCAGATTTCACTTATCAGCTAGTTACTAATTTTGGAATAAATTGACATTTGTGGCTGTACGTATATATACTAGTACTCCCCCACTTCCTCCTTACTCTCTCCAACAAACTGATTTAACCCTCTTCTCAGCTAATAAAAATGAAGTGTATGTATATTGTATATGCTACGTGTATATAGCTTGTAGGATAAAGGAAGTATGTGTATTAATGTATGTTTATGTGATGAATGTAATGTGTATGCTGTGTGTAATACCTATGGTGTGTGTTTGTGGCGTGTGTAGTGTGTAGTGTGCGTGGTGTGTTTTTATGGGTGCGGGTGTGCAGTATGTCGTGTAGGGTGAAAGAGATGCAGACAAACAAGATCTTCTGATCCAGGATATTGTGGGATATACTAGAATAACTTGGGAGATCCTCGTGTTGGGATTCTGAAGAACTATCGGGGACCCTGGAGAATGAGCTCAGGAGGGGAGATGAGTCAGCAGGGGCGGGAAGCTGGTGCCTCTGATAGAGCTTCTTTTATTGACCAGGACTCATTCCCCCCACCCCAGCCCCCACCCCGGGAACCAGCGCTGTCCCAAAGGAACCACTCGCCCTGCCTCCCATCAGGGAAGCGGCCCGCAGCAGTGTCCAGCCCACATCGCAGAGTGCAGACCTGGGTCCACGTGGCTGCAGAAGAAATCTCGAGAAGTAGCCGGAGGGCAGGGCCGTGCTCACCGTGTCCCTAAGGGCGTCTCAGGGGAGAGGGAGGAGCGGCCTGGAGAGCGAGCGGTGGGGCAAAACTGAGGGCAGGAGAGGGGACGCCAGGAAGCCTCTTGGATGAGCGGCGCCGCCGGATATAGACAAACGACTCGCTGGTGACACCGGCGACAAGAGGGGAAAGTTTCTGACTAAGACTTTCAAGAAGAAACCGTTCGTCTTTGAGTTTGAGGGCTCTCCGGGGAGCCCGTCTGTGGAAAGGGAGTGTGGGGGTGTGGCGCTCGCTGGGCGCCCAGCCGAGCCGCGCCACCGCCCGGTCCCATCCTGCGAGCTCTGCCCGCAGCCCCAGCGAGCCGCAGCTCTCCGCGGAGCCAGGCGCGCTTCTGCCCCCAGTTCCACTCCAGGGTGACAGATTCCACGCTCGTGGGTGCAACAAGCTGCAGGAGCACCGGACACACAGCAGTGACGAGGGAGGGCAGGGCGGTTTTTACTGTGGTTTTCTTCGTTTCCTTTCATCCTGGAGAGAGTAGAGGGTGGCCGCGCTCCCAGTGCCCTCGCAGCACGAGCGTATCACTTACCTCCCCGCATGGCCGGCGCCGGGAGGCTTTCCCCCGCGCAGAGCTCTGCGGCCGCCACGCGCCCAACCCGGGTGCCGCCCGCCGGGCGCGCGCGCGGCACGCCGGGATTTGTAGTCCTCCGCCGGCGGGAGGGGCGGGGGTCCGAGGGCTTCGGCCACCAGGAAGCGGGGAGGTCGGGAAGGGAGGGTATAGGGCGGGGCCCTGTGAAAGTCGGGGACGACGTTTGCAACAACTGAAAACCTCCTAGGAGCTGGGGGGGAGGGAACATTCCTAGAGAGAGTTTTAAATTGGGGGGTTTCAGGCTAATACCATTATTGCCCTGTCTTGCTCACGTCCTAGTGAACTTTTAAGCTGGGTTTGGGCGGTGATGACAAGTAGACATTTCCCGGGCCAAATTCATAATATTTGGGGCCTTACTCTTCCTTCACACCAAGCACAAACGTGGCGTTCTCTACTTGGAACACCTTTGCTGTCGTTCACAGAGTGGTAACTCAGTTGAACCCTGGGGCATGCAAAGGTAGGATGAATATATCGCACTTTACTTTTGTAGAGCACTCTACAGTTAACAGAGTACTTTTTATTTGGTTCCTTATGTTAGAACCATAAAACACTGAGTTAGAGAAAAACTTAAGATGCAGGGAGGTTTTTTTATATCCGCTTTATTAATTTCCTTTTCTAACTCTGCTGTCAGCCTCTGGGAAGAGAGTGGGGGAGACAGAGGGTTGCGGGCAGATGTGGTGGGTGCAGTGAAAGAAAAGGAGCCTGCTTTGAAGGACTGTCTTGAAATAGCTAATGGGTAAATCCTTACTAAGTAAGGAGATAAGTAAAACCAAAGAACCTATGGACTGGAAGAATGGACTGGGAAGGATAGAGACAGAATGGAAGATCCTGTTCAGGCTAAAGGCAAAATGGAAAAGTAGTAGATGGATAATGGAGGGAGGAGGAAAGAAATGGCAGGCAGGGAAAATGTAGAGACTGACCGGAAGGTTGTGATAACACTAGAGGCAATATGAAAAAAGTTGTATCAAAAAAAAAAAAAAAAAGAAAGAAAGAAAGAAAGAAAAGAAAAGGAAAAAAAGGAAGGAAGGAAGGAAGGAAGGAAAGAAGAAAAAAGGCAAAAATCAACAGGGATTTTAGAAGCCAGACAGAGCTGGGATCCTGGTGTCACTTCGAAGCTAGCTCTATGACCTTAGGTAAGTTATTTAACTTCCCCAAACCTCTTTTTCCTCATCTTTAAAATTTCAATAATAATAGCTCCTACTTTATTATGTGGTTGTGCAGATTAATACAGATGGCAAGCATTTAGTATAGTGTCTGGCATGTAATGAGCACTCGATCACCACTATACTAAATATAAATAATATATTATTTATAAATAATAATAAATACTATTATTACCTCCTTTTGTGGAAATATCAAAAGATAAATTGGAGTAGAAGTCCCAGTTAGGAGACTGTGACAGTCTTTTAAGCTACAGGTAGTGAGAGCTTTGAACTACAGTAATAGAGAGGAAACAGGTATGAGACACTTCCAAGGCAAAATGAACAGAGAGCAGGGCAATCAACTGGATGTGAGAATGAGGACTAGGGACCAAAGATGATTGTCGTTTCTAGATTGACTAAGTGGATGATAGGTACAATGGATAGAAAAATGGGTTTTAGAGGAAGATAATTTTGGGTGTGTATAACTTAAGGCTTTCTGTGTATGAATGAGAAGAGTGCCAGCTGGAAATGTGGATTTGGGTATTCTGTGTAGAAACAGGACTTTGAGAAGCAGTTCCTTAGGGGAAGGAGTTGAAAATCTCATGGAGTGGAAAAAGGAAGGACAGGAGCATCTGGGTGGCTCAGTCATTTAGGCATCCGACTCTTGATTTCAGTTCAGGTAATGATCTCAAGGTTGTGAGATGAGCCCTGCCTGGGACTCTGCAGTCAGCACAGAGTCTGCTTGAGATTCTCTCTCCCTTTCCCTTTGTCCCTCTCCCTGCGCGCGTGCTCTCTCTCTCTCTTTCTCTCAAATAAATCATTTTTTTTTTAAAGGAAGGACAGGAGAGATGGGCAAGGGGAGGTGAAGAGTCAACGACATATGGCAAGAACTGCAGAAGTGAAATTGGGAAAGCTGCAGGAGTGCACGGACTTGGAAGCCAGGGAAGGAAGGAGAAGTGAAGAGGAGCTCATTAACAGGTCAAATGCTATAGAGAGGTAGCCAATGACAACAAAAAAGCAGGCTACTGGATTTGTAGAACCAGTCTGTTGGGATGGATCTACCTCCAGGAGCTGTTTTGGAAATATACTAGAATGATTTTGCTTGTCCCAGGGACTCGGGAGGGAGAAATACTGGAATGTGGTTGGCGGAGCCAAAGATGCTAGATATCTTGCAGTGCCCAGGCTAGTACTGCACAGCAAAGGATTTTCTGCATTCTGTGTGACTTGACTATTCTACTGTCCATTCATGTAGATGAAAAACCCATTTATATTTACCGGACCCTAGAATCTCACAGTTTTAAGATGTATTGACTTTTCCTGGAATGCCATACACTGAATGTTTGGAATTTGAATCACCACTACAGTTCATTTTATGGCTGTCCATTTCACAGTGATTCTACAGATGAATGCTCTCATTTTATTGCTTCATTACATCTTTTAGTTTAGGGATGTCTGAGCAGTTCCATAATGAATCACACATTTACTTTTTCCTTTATGTTACAGTTAAGGCATCACTTTGATTTTTTTTAAAAAATTATATGTTTAGGTAGTTTACGACTTTCCTTTCACAATGTTAAAGTACAGACTGCCCTGTATTTGTTATGAAAAGAGGCATTACATTTGACAAGGCTAAGAACCATGTATTCAGCCAGTCAACAAATATCTTTTGAGTGCCCATTACGTACCAGGCACCTTTCTAGACACTTGAGCTACATAAATAAATGAAACAGAAGAAGTTTACTGCCCTTATGGAGCTTATACTCTAAAGTGAGTGTGGGAAGAGACAGACAATAAATAATAAACATACATAAGTAAATTCTATGCTATATTAGAATGTGTTTCAAAAAAATGAAGTCGGATAAAGGAGTTTGGGAAGACAAGAGAGTGTTGATTGAAAAGTTAAATATAGTGATCAGGATAAATTTTATTGAGAAGGTGACATTCAAGAAAAGACTTGGAGTTGATAAGGGAATGACTGTGTATTTCTGAGAGAAGAACATTCCAGGGAGAGAGAACAGTTAGGCATAGGCCACAAGGTGAGATATGTTTAACTAAGTTATGTTTAACTTTATGTTACGTCTGTTTACATTTTGGTTTCTCTTTTGCTTTAAGATCTGTTTTCTTCATTTTGTTTTTGTTTTTGTTTTTATCATCTGTGTAGTAGTTATCTTTTGCTTTGGAACAAACTACCCCCAACCCTAGCAGCTTAAAGCAGCACACACATTTACCTTGTACTTTCTTTTTTTTTTTTCTAAAGATTTTATTTATTTGACAGAGAGAAACACAGCCAGAGAGGGAACACAAGCAGGGGGAGTGAGAGAGGGAGAAGCAGGCTTCCTGCCGAGCAGGGAGCCCGATGTGGGACTCGATCCCGGGTCTCCAGGATCATGACCTGAGCTGAAGGCAGTTGCTTAACCAACTGAGCCACCCAGGCGTCCTACCTTGTACTTTCTTGAGTCAGGAATCTTGGCATGGCTTAGCTGAGTCCTCCACTTCAGGGTTTTGACTGTTGGGTTTTCACAGGTGTTGTACTGGGCACCATTCTCAGCTGAAGGCTCCAGTTGGGGAGGATCAGCTTTCAAGCTTCCCCACATGGTTGTTGACAAGATTTAGTTTCTCATGGGCAGCTAAGGAGCCTCAGTTTCCTATCACGTGGGCATCTCCATAGAGCAGCTCACAACATGGCAGCAGGCTTAATCAAAGCAAGTGTGAGAGAAGAGGCAGAGAAAGGGTGTCAGCAAGACAGAAATCACAGTTTTTAAAAGCTCGACTTCAGAATTGAAATCCATTGCTTTGCCACATTCTCTTTGTTAGAGACCAGTAATTATGTCTAACATACACATAATGTATGATACCAGGAGCTGGGGATCATTGAGAGCCACTTTAGAAGCCTAACTACCACACTATAACAATTTGGAGTTGTAAAGTGTATTAAATAGTATGTTTGCATTTATACTACTCAGTTTACCTTAGAAATGAAATGATGGTGAAAGCTGATGAAATCAATCTACTTAGACATTTTCTTTACCCCACCCTCCCCCTTTCTGTTAGTTTGGAGAGCAAATATGAGTCTTGTTCCTGTCTATTATCACCAAAATATTATTCACTATTGTGTAATTTTTCTTTTAAGCATTATAGCAATTATATTTCATTTTATGACTTAGAATCCTAGCTACTTAAATATGATTTTATGTAACAAAAAGAGGTTCAAAGCTAATCACCAAACCTTTTCTACCTCATGACTCTCATTCATGAATTCATTATTGTTACCGATCTCTTCATTGTCTTGATTTTTTTTTCCGACAGATTCTTTAGAAGTTCATAAATGTTATGCTTCTTGAGTTCTTATGTATTTGAGAATTTCTTTTTCTTACCATTACATATGAAAGGTTAGACCAGGCATAGAAAATTTTTCCCTTTAATATTCATTAACCTCTGTTCCATTTTCTTCTAGCATCTAATATTAGATTTCTTCATTTTTGAGGATGACATTTTTCCTTCAGCCTAGGTGACCAATAGGAATTTTTTTTTTTTACAGTCCCTGAAGTTCCAGAAAAAAGCTTTTGTTAAATTTTCTTGGAATGTGGTGAGCCCTTTCAAAATGTAATTTTAAGATCTTTTTTATTTCAGAAAATTCTTCTACTATGTAAATTTTTTGGTTCCATGTATTCATTCACAACTTCAAAGATAGCAGTCATTCCTGTCAGTTCTCTCTTGTTTGTTTTCTACCTCTTTCATCTTCCCCCTCGTCACTTTCATTCTGTGTCATTTTCCACTAAATTCTATGTGATTTTTTTTCAATAGCTTGCCGTCCATGTCCAATTTTCTTCAGTTTAAATTCTACTCCTCCAAACTCTCAGTGTGATTTTCAGGGATTTAATTTTTTCTATATATTTCCTCTGCTTTTCCAGATTTCTTTTATTTTTACTGTTGCTTAGATTCTGTGCTTTTTTTTTTTCCCTGACCTTTTTTGAAGGAAGTCAGGGAGATCTAGCTGATTTCATCAAAAATAAAGTGAGCGTCTTGCCGCGTCTTGCCTCGCCTTCCCTGCTGACCTGTGTACTGTTTGAACCATCCATTGAAAATGTAGACCAGAGTACTGAGAGTTGATGGCTCATAGTCTTTGGTCAGTCATTCAGTGATGGATAAGATGGGACAGGAGGAAAATCTGCTGTGAATGAAGAAGATAGACAGGGAGAAAGAAAGTGGAGGAGAAGGAGAGAGTTTTAGTACTTTTTTTTTACCCCTTACTTACTACTAACATTTTTAAACAAAGTATTCAAGTGACTCATAATAATATAAGAAGCAGTTTTAAAAACTACTCAATATCCAAATAGAAAGAAAATATCAATACCAGAGGAGAAATAAAAATGAAAATAAGTAGCTGCAGCATCCTACAAAGTTGTTAAATGAAAATTATGGCTGAGTTGTTAAGCTTCCTAGCAACCAAAGAAAAAAAAATAATTAAAAGAGAAAAGAAAAGAAAAAACACGTAATGTGATATATGGTTTTCAATGACTGTAAATGAAAACCTGTAAGTTATTCAGGGGGAAAATTTTTGTAACGTCTGGTTCTGAAAAGAACTCAAAGGGAGCAGGGTTATAAATGAATTTGATTAGTAAATACAATAGTAGCATTCATTAAGCTATTTCTTTTAACATTGTTTAATGAAAGATGAAAATCTGGCATCTACACAAAGTCCAGAGGAGGTGAATTCTTGTGGTTCAAATATTTAGAAGATAAAATCTTCTCTTTGGAGGAATAAATAATGTTACTGAGTTAAAATGTATCTGCACAAAAAGATATGTTGAAGTCCTAATCCCCAGCACCTTAGAATGTAACCTTATTTGGAAATAGAGTCATTGCAGATATAATTATTTAGATGATGTCATACTGAAGTAGGAGGTATTCTTGTTAGAAAAAGTGAGACACAGAGAGGAAGATGCTGTGTGAAGACAGAATTATAGAGGGAAGATGAAGGGAAAGATTGGCATTATGCTACCTTAAGCTAGGGGACACCTGGGGCTGCAAGAAGCTGGAGGAGGAAAGGAAGGACCGTTCCATAGATGTGTCAGAGGGAGGTTGTTTCTGCCAAAACTTTGATTAAGACTCTGGCTTCCAGATTATGAGAGCATACATTTCTGTTGTTTTAAGGCCCCCAGTTCATGGCACTTTACTATGGCAGTCTTAGGACACTAATACAGATGGACTGCATTTCATTCAAGAGGGTTTTATAAGCATTAGTTCTCCCAACCAAGATTTGATATTGGCCACTTTGATATTGGATATTGACATGTGGGGCTGCATAGTGAAAAGTTTGTTAAGGGACTAACGCAGGTCTTATGTGCTGATACTAAGGATGAATCCATATGCTTTAAATGAAAAACCTGTGCTTTGGTAAGGTAAACATTCCTTGTGAAGATCATTATACCTAAAGTTCACACATAGAATGCTGGCCATCACACCTACAAGTATGAAGGGTCAGATGTACACTTGAAAACAAATCTAGGTCTTTGTTTTTTTTTAAACAATGTGGGATCTGTTTTATCACATGAAATAAATAAATGTTGCTGAGATGACTTAGTCTAGAAAGTTTACAAAACACGTAATACCTGTCCCTTACTGCAAGAATTGGACTGACATAGGATCACAAGCCATAGATCAGTTAGAAAATACAGGATAATTTTAGTATAATTGATAAGTCAGGATTTATAACAATGAGCAGATAGTAGATCAAATTGTTGTTGAAACTACCCCAAATTATTGAAAACTCATCACTGGGATACAGGATACCCACCCTTATGTTCTCCATAGTGGGAAGGATGTAATACAGACTTCTCCAAAATTCTCTTCCTTCCGTTCTTATTTCTTCCTGCCGAGAGATTTTTATTCCCAGGCAGATGGTACAAAGAAGCAAAAATTTGTACAGTCTCATCCCCTTATTCAAAGGTCAGATTTTTGGACATTCTCCAAAACACAGCAACAGTCTAAAGATATGGAAAGGAGGAGGGTAGATCTTGAGATTTAGAAATAATCATAAACTCCTGAATTAAAATCATGAGGTTTGCAGTAGAGATAAGGCCAATTAGAAGCTGATTTAGTGATAGGAGAAAGACACACTTAATAGCAGAGGTAAGGTGACTGGTTTACCTACAGTAATGAATGTTATATAGTGAGATCTGTGCCCATAGTGACAGTTAGAAACAGAATTCGATATCTAGGAACAGGGAAGGATCCAGTGTTAAGTTTCTTATATCTTAAGATATAAGCAATTTGAAGTAATAAAAATATTAAAATAAAAATAGATGGAACACTTCTCTTACTCTGAAGAACTTAACATAAGTGATAAAAATGTATAAATTATTTGTTAAATGCATGGATAAATTTAAAAGTAAAACAAATGTTTAATATGGTAAAATAAAGGAAATAAAAATGTGAGGAAGGAGAAAGAATATAAAAATATCTATCACATTTGAAAAAGAACAACATAGAACTTCTAGAAATGAAAGATGAAAAGATTGAAATTAAAAACCCAGTGGCAAGTTGAGAGTGGAGGAAACCATAGCTGACAGAGTATTAGGGAGTGGAAAGCACAGATTGGGAAACCTTAAAAAGAATGCAGCACAAAGAGAAAATTGCTGGAAAATATGACAGAGAGGTTCAGTCATGGAGGATAGAATGAGAAGGCTCAGTATGCCTCTAATTAGAATTTCAAGAAGAGATAATACAGGAAAGGACAAAGCAATATTTGAGGACCCAATGAATGAAGCATTTTAGAACTGATGAAAGATAGTAACCTCAGATTCTGAAACCCAAAGGACTCTCAATGAGATAAATTTAAACAGACACAGACACATAATCACCTAAACCCATTGTTGCAAAACTTCAGAATACCAAAGACAGAAGATATTAAAATTATCCCCAAACCGAAAATACAGTTTACTAATAAAGCAATGACAATGAGACAAGTGAATTCTGAGCAGCAAAAATGAAAGACAAAAGATCATGGGAAAGTATTTTAAATGTGTTGAAGGATAGTAATGAAATAAATACTTACCTACTAAAACTGCTCATCAGAGTAAGTTAGATTATGCTGTGGTAACAAATTAACAGTACCTCTGTGGCTTAACAGAAGTTTATCTCTTGCATTATGCATCAGGGACAGGTCCGAGTGTGCCCTGCTTCACACAGTCACTCAGGGACCCAGGCTGACAGCAGCTCTGCTCTTTCTAGCTGCATCACCCAGTTACATGAGCAATGAGGTCATTTCAGGAGGGCAAGGAGCATAGAGGAACACAGATTTCAACTACCTTTTTCTTGAAGGGAAACGTGTTACTTCTAGTTACAGTTCTTTGACCAGAATGAGTCACAAAGTCCCACATCATCTGCAAGAGAGAGTGAGAAATGAAGAGAAGTATATGGATATTTAGTAAATACTAACTTTCTCCACAATTATTTTTCAGAACGGGGATAAAATAGACGTAGCTTAGATAAATAAACATGGCGAAAATTTAACATCAATAAACCCTTATTTAAAGAACTTCAAAGGATGTCCTCAAGAAGAAGGAAAATGAGGAGTGCCTAGCTGGCTCAGTCAGTGGAATATGATACTCCTGGTCTTGGGGTTGTAAGTTTGAGCCCCATGTTGGGTGTCGAGATTACTTAAAACAACAACCAACCAAACAAAACTTTTAACAACATTTTTTTTTTAAGATTTTATTTATTTGACAGAGAGAAACACAGCCAGAGAGGGAACACAAGCAGGAGGAGTGAGAGGGAGAAGCAGCTTCCCACCAAGCAGGGAGCCCGATGTGGGACTCCATCCCAGGTCTCCAGGATCATGACCTGAGCCAAAGGCAGTCGCTCAACCAACTGAGCCACCCAGGTGCCCCTTAACAACATTTTTAAAAAAGAAGGAAAATTATCCAAGAAGGAAAGTCTGAGTAAAAAAAAAAAAACAAAACTGATGTTGAGTCAAGGAAAAGGCAAATGGTTGAATAAACCTGAACAACACAAAAAATACAAATAGCAAATAATAAAAGTACAACTTGTGGAATTAAAAAATAATAGCTTTTAAGGTAGAATGATGATAGGAGTTAAAACATTCTCACATCCTTAAATATTTGGGAAGATTATAAAGATAATAAGTACAGACTGTTAGGTTAAGTATGCATATTATGATTTCAAAGAAACTACTTTAAGAACAAAAATAAAGCTTATAATTCCAAAACTAGAGGAGGGAAAATTTTGAAGTTAAAAAATTGAATAAATTAAAACAAGGCAAGAAGGAAAAAGAAAAAGCAACAGAAAAGTCAGAACAAATGGAAAGTTTAAATTGATGATATAAAGATAAATTAAAATATATCAATAAAATTAAGTGGACTGGGGCCCCTGGGTGGCTCAGTTGGTTAAGCGACTGCCTTCGGCTCAGGTCATGATCCTGGAGATCCGGGATCGAGTCCCACATCGGGCTCCCTGCTCGGCAGAGAGCCTGCTTTTCCCTCTCTCACTCCCCCTGCTTGTGTTCCCTCTCTTGCTGTGCTTCTCTCTGTCAAATAAATAAATAAAATCTTAAAAAAAAAAAAAAAGTAAGTGGACTAAACGTCCAGCTGAAAGTAGATTGTGAGATTGGATTTAAAAAATCGAAATCTATGTCTGTACTGGTTACTAGAGATATGCCTAAAATATAAATAAAGAAGAGTTGAAAGTAAAAAGATAGAAAAAGATATTTTAGGCAAATATTTTTAAAAAGTTGGAGTATATCAATCATATAAAATAGACTTTAGGGCAAAAAACTCTATAGACAAAGGAGATCCTTCAGTAATGATAACAAACTTAATTATTCACTGGGAAGATAAAAAGACTCAATTTTTCCATACCTAATAACGTAGCTTCAATATCATAAAAGGAAATGTGACATAATTATAAAGAGAAATTGTCAAATCCTCCACTATATGGAATCACTTAAATATATCTTTCTCAGTAATTGATAGATAAAATATTTCAAAAAGCATGAAAGTTATCATTAGACAATACAGGAATTGAGTTTATCCTTATAACACATATATAACACATAGTTTAACCTTTGAAAAATCAATTAATGTAATTCACCAAATTATAGGTTAATGAAGAATAAACACATGGTCATCTCAATAGTTGCAGACAAATCATTGTATAAAATTTAATATTCATGTTAAGACAAACAAGCAAACAAACAAGCACACAAAAACTCTGAGCCAACTAGGAATAGAAATTACATCCCTTGAGTTGATAAAAAATATTTGCCAAAGACTCATAACAATTTTACTCACTGGTGAAAGGTTAGAAGCATTCCTTTAGAAATCAGTAAGATGGAAAGAATGCCTGCAAATGCTATGTTTAGCTAACACATACTGGAAGTTCTAGCCACACAGAAAAGTAAAGGAAGAAAAAGTTTTAAAAAAAAAATTACCGGGGCACCTGGGTGGCTCAGGTGATTAAGCGACTGCCGTCGGCTCAGGTCATGATCCCAGAGACCCGGGATCAGAATCGAGTCCCACATTGGGCTCCCTGCTCAGCAGGAGGCCT
Organism: Spilogale gracilis; assembly: GCA_004023965.1. Classification (NCBI taxonomy): domain Eukaryota; kingdom Metazoa; phylum Chordata; class Mammalia; order Carnivora; family Mephitidae; genus Spilogale; species Spilogale gracilis. The sequence goes on along the minus strand of PITA01000143.1, from coordinate 264,160 downwards.
GCTTCTCCCTCTCTCACTTCCCCCCACTTGTGTTCCTTCTCTGGCTGTGTTTCTCTCTGTCAAATAAATAAAATTTTAAAAAAAATTACCATTACTTAATAGATGATGTAATTAGCCACATAGAAAAATACAAAACCTATAGAAATTTATAAAAATTAATAATACAATTTGATAGATATGAGATTAATATCAATTACCATCAAAAAGAGTAAGAAAATGTACTTTAAAAAAATATATCATTTTCAGCAATAAAACTACAATATACTGGGAATAACTCTCACCAAATATGTTGCAAGACTTGTACGAAAACATCATATATCTTTATTGTAAGACATTAGAGAATGTTTAAATAAATATGTATCATGTTCATGATCTGGGTATTCATTGTTGTAAAGATTTCAACTCTACCACAAATAATGCATAGTCACAGTGAAGTTGTAATAAAAATCTCAACAGGGTATTTTGAAGGAATTGAGCTGGGTCTAAAACATATGGGAACACAAAGGATAAAGAATATCTAAGGTACTCAAGAAGGAACAAGGGTAACAGAAGTTCATCTTTTCGATTATAGAGATGCATTACAGAGGTAATGCATGAAGAAACTGATATTGGCAGAAAAAGAAATAAATTGAACAATAGAATATAAAAGAAAGCCTCCAAATGGACATGATGTATGAGGAACTTGATCTATGACGTAAATGGCCTTAGACAATTGGTTATCCAGGTGACAGAAGATACAATATAATTAGATCTTTGCCTCACATCATACCAAAAACATCAATTTCAGGTGGCTTAAAAACATAAATATGAAAGGAAAAACTTTAAAATTTTTGGAAGAAAATATGAGACTTTTCTTATGCCAACAGGATAAGAAAGAATTTTCTAAAAACATAAAAATATAATTTGTAAAGAAAAATATTGAAGAAATCTGAGCACAATCAGAGGAGCAGCTTTGGTTCATCAGAACGTAACATAAATGGGGAGAAAATATTTATAGTATTTAACTGACAAAATCCTAATATCTAGATGAATAAAGAATCGCTACAAATTTTAAGAAAAAAAGGTAGCAACCAGATGGAAAACAGGAATATCACAGAAGAGGAAACCCATGTGATCATTAACATATTACAATATTCAACCTCAATATTAGCAAAATAGAAATCCAAACTCTGAGATAGAGTTTTACATCCACCAGATGGGCAAAATTTTGGAAGTTTGAGTAGTCTGTGTAATGAGGTGTGGAGCAAGCAGAGCTCTTACTTTGTGGGAATGAGTGGAAACTGGTGTGATTAATTTGGGAAATAATTTGACAAAATTTGAAAATCCATATACCCCATTATTCAGCAATTCTATACCTAGATTTATAGCTATAGTATACAGGATAATTCATACCCTTTCCTGCCCATGTCCTAATTTCCAGAACCCGTGGATGTGTTGGGTTACATGGCAAAGGAGCATGAAGGTTGCAGATGGAATTAAGATTGCTAATCGGTTGATGAGCAAATGAGGAGAGTACCCTAGATTACATAGGTGTAACCTGGAACGACCTTGTAACCTATAGTGTATTCAGTTGTCTCCTCCACTAATAGTCTGTAATAATAATAACTGTGACTTAGGGAGCACTTCTAGGCAGTTGACAACCCTCAGTCCAACTCCAAAAGGTACTGATCTTTAGCTGCATTTTAAGGTTGAAGAAACTGAAGTTTTGAGAGTGGTAGTAATAAGCATGGCCATGCCATTATAATGGCAGCTTCATACTCACATCTGGTTCCATTAATGTCTTATTTGATTCCACTTCTCTAGCACCTGTCATTAGTGCTGACACTCTCCTGGTTAAATGTATGTGGATGGATGCCCTGGGTTGCCATAAATCCAGGTTTCAAAGAAGGAACAAAGCCAAACTTGAAATCAGGCTGAGAACACTTGTCATTGGGGTTGGCCTCTGCCTCTAGCTAGCTGCTAAAATAGGCACGCTTGGAATGAGAAGTTGTCCAGAGGTGATTAGTATGGCAAGTGGGCTTCCGGGTGGAGAAAAAACTTGGACTACAGGCTATGGATCAACGGGGAGGCCAGAAAGCCTGAATTCAGAGGCAGGGTGACTGCTGATGCAAATTTCCTTTGCGGAAGAAGTGTGTTGTCATGCAATCTTTATCTTAGTTCCCCGATAAGGAGATAGTGCTTTGCTAGACCTCTGCGTGCAGCTGTGACCAGAGATTGATGTGGGCTTGGTCTCACTGCAAGTGCATACACACCGCCTACTTTTTTGGTTTGCCTCCAAAGTGGCTGTTTTCTGAAAATAGAAGCTGATACTGCCTCTGACTCAATCTCTTTCACCTCATGTTCTTTCTGGTACTTTTGCCCTAAAGTTACCAACCCATCTCAGATTCCTTGCTGCATGCCAGATTCACAAAATCTTGTGAAATTGGTTAGTAATTAGTAAATTTGTTAGTAATTACCTAGAGATTTAAATTTTCTTTTATTAACCCCTGGAAGTTGATGTACTGTGAATATAGTTGCTTCTTTCCTTAACAAGGTCATGAGGGCCTCCTTTATTCTGAGTCCTTTGAATGAGGTAACAGAATTCATTAAAGCCACCCCCTTGGGGGTCCATCCCACCTCTTTTGGCAGAGGAGTGTTTCTGCTTCTGAATTAACCTTTTTAATTCCATTGACTTGCTCACTCCTCTTAATCCTTCCGCAAGAGTTCTCTTTGCCCTCTCTCCTCTAATGTCTTCCTTTAAAGTGACTGTTGCAACGGGGCTTCCTGGCGCGCATGTAACCGGAAGTGGTAACACTGCGAGTTCTGAACACCTGCAGAGTCTCCCTGTCTTCCAGTTAGTGGATTCCAGTCTCCAGTTGGCATCTCTGCAGAGATACTGTTTCCCCCTCTCACAACCCCCTCTTCCCCACCCCCAAACTGTGAGACTTAAATAGGAATGGTCATTTTTCAGCTCTTTTTTTGTATTTTCATCGACCGGGCAGGCTCTGAGCATTTCATTTCCTATGACGCAAACTCACTTAGTTGTGTGTAACTAAGTCTGTCTATTTCTCCTGGCCATACATCTCAATCAATATAGTATTGATTGGATAACAGCAGACCCTAGTCTATTTTCTGCCTCTAATTCTCTTTTCTCTCTGCCAAGATAATCAAGGATTTGGGGGCAGGCAGGTATCTGGTTCATTCAGTGACTTTCTTCCCTTTTCTTTTTACATTTAATATTTTCATTATGAAGGTAATACATGCCCATTATCAGTAACCGGTCTAGGACTGTAAGAATTCCCCAATCTTATCTCTTGCTAACAGTGTAGCAAGTGTTCCTGGGGCATAATGATTGGTCCTGGCCAGGTGTGCTTAACAGGTATGTGTAGGTCCTCTCTGCTTTTCCCCAAGTCAGTTATTTTTATTCCCAAGAGATGTCTAAGATGGAATGTTTTTCCTAAGTAGGAGAAGATCTAGATTTTGCTGATCCTGAAGTGTGGCCATTTTTTTTTCATCTTTAAGGGAAAAAAAGGATGAATACAAAATTGAGTCGAGAGTGCTAAAAGAGGCTTCATAATTAAGCTTCACCACCTTCATGGAAATTCTGCCTCTGAATGGCTTTCTCATTCTGGAGCAAATCAAAAGAACTCTGTTGTTCATATTGTCTACACTTTCTACATATGTTAGATGAACTGATGAACTGAATTTGTGGAAAAGAAAAGAAAGACCATAAAAAGAGATTGTTTGGGGCTAGGTAAGTCTGACGCTGAGTTTTTAACGTTAACACGGTGGCTTACATTTTGTTTTTTGGTGTGTTTACTTGTTATACTCTGTATTCCCTGAAATTAAAGAGAAAGCAACATAGTTCCTTTACAACCCACATCCCATTGCCTTTCTAACCGCATCCCTGCTACTTTCCTCCTTGTGGGTACCTCTTCAACCACACTGGTCTTCATTGAGTGCACCTGGTACACTTTAGCCCTACAACCTCTGAGTTTGGAGTTCCTCTTCCTAGAATGTGGATTCAGAAGAGTTAAGTGCTTGGACCAAGTGATTAAAACCCACGAAAACTTTCATAATGTTTTTCTACTGGTCTCACTCTTGACTCCCTTTTTTCTCACAAACTTCAATGAATCAAGGAACCCTGTTGGCTCTAACTGCAGAATATGTTCTGAGTTCAACCATTTCTTCCATCTCCACCGTTATCCTTTGGGTGGGACCACCACCTTCTCTTGTCTGTGTTACCACCACAGCCTCCCATCTTGTTTCATAGCTTCTCCTCTCACCCCTTATAGGCTATCTCAACACGGCAACCAAAGCGATCCTTTGAAATATAAGTTAGATCATTTCACTTCTCTGCTCAAAACTCTATCATGGCTACCTATTTCCTATAGAGTCAAAGCCAATGCCCTTACAAAGTCCCATAAAGCTCTATAGCTGTCCAAATAGATGACCACTGGTGGCATGTGGCTAGAGATCACTTGAGATGTGGTCAGTCTGAATTGAGATGTAAAACATGCAGTAGATTTTGAGGAATTCGTTTAAGAAAAAGAATGTGAAGATTAGTGGTTGCCAAAGGCAGGGGCTATTGGGGGGGAGGGGGAGTAGGGTATTGAGGGAATAGGTGAAGGGGTCAGAAGGTACCTGTAGTTATATGATAAGTAAGTCATGGGGATGTAATGTACAGCATGGTAAGTAACTATAGTTAATAATACTGTATTGTATATTTGAAAGTTGCTAAGAGAGTAGATCTTGAAATTTCTCATCATAAGAAAAATTGTAACTGCATGAGATGAGAGAAGTAAACTAAACTTATTGTGCAAATTGTTTTGGAATGTATACATACATCAAATCATTCTGTTGTACATCTTAAACTAATACAATATTATATCAATTATATTTCAATAAAACTGGAAAAATAAAACAAAAATAGAAAATATTCAATCATACTGATTATATATTGAAATTATAATATTTTGAATGTATAGGATAAACAAAATATATTATTAAAATTAATATCACCAGTTTCTTTTTACTCTTGTAGAGTGGCTAATAGAAAATTTTTAAGTTACATATATGGCTCACATTTCTGACTTGAATTATATTTCTATTGGTCAGCATTGGTCTACAGTAATTGGTCCTTCCCCAAAACCTTTCTGGATCTTGTTTCCTGCTCACTCCTGTTCTTGCTCACTCCAATACTGCTACGCTGACTTCCTTGCTATAGCGTCTTTGAACATAGGAGCATACCAAGCATTCTCCTGCATCAAGGCCTTTGCACCTGCTATTTCCACTCCTTCCTTTCCTTCCAATTATCTGAATGTTTTGTTCCTTAACCTCCTCTGTACTTTATTCAAACCTCACCTTCTCAATGAAGTTTTCTCTTCCTTCGTCCATCTCTACTCCTGTACTCACTGAGCTCCTTTCCTAACTTATTTTTCTTTACAGTGTTTGCAATACTATGTATTTTTTTGTATTTATTTTCATTATCTAACTTACTCTCTAGAATCCATGAGGGTAGGATGTATTGTTTAAAGCTATGCTGCCAACATCTGAATCTATGCTTGGAACATGGTAGATTCTCAACAAATATTTGCTGAATAAATAGTGAATGAATTCTAATCAATCACTGAATTATATGGGTGAAGGAACTGAGAGTAAGTAGAGTTTCACAGTAAGATTAGGGGCAGAGTGTATGTACCCTCAGTAAGATCAAATGCTATCAAACAGAAATGCAGGAGACACATTCTTGAGTCCTGACCCTTTACTTATATTTGTGCTTCTTCACTGGACTGTCCACATTTTTGTGTCTCTTCTAAGTCTTACACTTAAGGAAAGAAAAATCTACTCCAGAAATATATTTCACCTCTATCACCACACCTAGGAGATGACCTCTGACATTCCTTTTTGCTTCAAGAATAAGCCTTTAAGATTTTTTTTCTAGACAGGAATTCTAGATCTGCCTGGAAACTAATGACACTTCACCAGGAAAGAAGATTTCTTGGAGGAAGCCATTACATTTGATTATACAATGGAATATTTAATTTATGGCCTGAAGAATTTAAAATAGTTTATGTATTTGGCTAACTGACACATTTTATTGAGCACTAATACATTCCAGGCATTGTTTAAGGTTCTGGAAACAAACACGATTTTCAGGGAGCTATGAGCCTAGTGTGAGTATGTATGGTGGTAGGGGGGAATATGGTTAATAAACACACATAGGATGTATGAGTTTCCTATTGCTGCTGTAACAAATGGTCATAAGTTTAGTGGCTTAAATTGCACATTTGTTCTCTTAACGGTTCTGGGAATCAGAAATCTAAAATGGATCTTATTTGACTAAAATCAAGGTGCCAGGAGGCTGTGCCCCTTCTGGAAGATCTAGGGGAGGATTCATTTTGTTGTCTTTTTTTTTTTTTAAGATTTTTATTTATTTATTTGACACAGAGAGAGAAATCACAAGTAGGCAGAGAGAGAGAGAGGAGGAAGCAGGTTCCCTGATGAGCAGAGAGCTCGATGCAGGCCTCGATCTCAGGACCCTGAGATCATGACCTGAACTGAAGGCAGAGGCTTTAACCCACTGAGCCACCCAGGAACCCCATTTTCTTCTCTTTTTTCAACTGTTAGTGGCTGCCTGTATTCCTGGCTTGCGGCTCCCTGTTCCCTCTTAAGAGCATGTCGCTCCAGTCTCTGCTTTCACCATCCCTGGTCATCGCTCTCATTCTGAATCCTCCTGGGTCCCTCTAACATGGACTTTGTGATGATATCCACCCACCCGCATAAGCCAGGATAATCTCCCCATCTCTGGATCCCTAACTTAATTACATCTGTAAAGTCCCTGTTGCTAAGGAAGGTAACATTTGTAGGTTCTGGGGGTGAGAACACGAGTATCTTGGGGGACCAATATTCAGGCTACCACACAGGGCAATGTGACAGATACCACAGTGGAGGTAAATGCCAGATGCAATGTAAGCTTAAATGACAGACCAGACAGGGTGTGGAGGAGGAGAGGGACAGCTTTATGGAGTAAGTGACTTTTGTGCTGAGGCTTACATGATGGTAATGGATGATAGGCATTACATCTAAAGGAATGTGCAAGGGAAAGGAGGTATAAATGAAGAGAGCTTTTGCATGAATTATCTGTTCTACATAACCAATCACTTCTCAATTTAGCAGCTTACAACAATAAATGAGATCTCATACAGTTGCCAAGAGTCATGAATCTGGGCAACTCTTGACTGGATGGTCTTGCCTTACGGTTTCCCATGAAGTTGCTCTCAGGCCTTGGCTGGGGCCACAATCATCTGAAGGGGCTGGAAAAGCAGTACCCGACCTCATTCATGTGACTGTCAGCAGGAAGCTTCATTTCCTTACCATGTAGGCCTTTCCATAGGTTTACTTACACGATGTGGTTTCCCTGATGGCAAGTAATCTGAAAGGGAGACAGAGTTTAAGCTAGGAGCCTCGGTCACTTATAACCTCATCTCGCAACAGATACGCCACCACCTCTGCCATCCTGTTGGTTACCCAGAGCCACTCTGGGACAGTGTGGGAGAAGACTTCATAAGGGATGAATACCAGAGGTGGGGGTCATTGGGGACCATCTTAGAGTGTGGCTACCACAATATTTTTGGAATTAGAAGAGTTTCCACTGCTGGACTGTGGGACAATCGTGAGATATTGGCAGGAATGAGGTTGGCATAGGAAGAAAGAGTCAGAGCATGGAGGGCTGTTTCTTTGGCCAAGGAATTTGGAGATAATCCTTTTATTAATAGGGAGGTATTGTAGGGGCTTCATTAGAGAAGTGAAATGGCCAAACTGCTTTTTAGAATGATCACTGTGTGTGTGGTAAGGGTGTAAGAGGGGAAAGCAGACAGCAAAGAGATTAGGGAGAAAAAATGGCTAAGAGGTTATTGCAATAGTGCAGCAGAGAGAGAACGAGGCTTGAAGGAAGGCACTGGTGGTCAAGGAATGCCAAGGATGATGGGTTCAGGACATTTTCAGGAGGTGGAATGGTTACGGAGGCAGAGGGTGAGGGAGGGAGGCCTCAGAGTGAGTCCTGGTTTGTAGGAGGGATAGATAACAATCAATGAATCCAGAATGGTGGATGTGGTTGATATGAGTCATTTTCTAGATGCCATCTTTATAATATCATCTTTAGAACTACCATTTTTTTTTAAGATTTTATTTATTTGACAGAGAGAAACACAGCCAGAGAGGGAACACAAGCAGGGGGAGTGAGAGAGGGAGAAGCAGGCCTCCCACCGAGCAGGGAGCCCAATGTGGGACTCGATCCCAGGTCTCCAGGATCATGACCTGAGCCAAAAGCAGTCGCTCAACCAACTGAGCCACCCAGGCGCCCCCTAGAACTACCATTTTTGAATGCCTGCTGTATACCTTACTCTGCTATGAACCTTGCATTCATTTACTTCATTTTGTCTTCACAGTAACCCAGTGAGTTCTGCCATGTTATTATCTCCTTTGGATAGATGAGGAAACTGAAGTGGGTACTACTAGTATCCTATTTTACAGAAGAGGGCATACACAGGCTTAGTGTAAACAACAGTACTCAAGTTATATAGCAAGTACATGACAGACACAGGTCTCAGATCCAGAACTTTGACTGCAGACTCCATGCCATTAATTGGAAAGCCACCTACAGTGTGCCTCATAGAACTAGAGACATTTTCCAGCAGGGTTTGGATGAGATGAAGTAATTATTTATAACCTGACATGTGAGAGACAGCAAGAAAATAAAGCAGGAACAAAATCAGGAATCCACATATGGAGTATTGTGGAGAAAGGGTCAAATGTCCTCTTCCTTTAAATATGTACAGACTTCAGCATATTGGCAATGCTTGCTAGCTTTTCCCTGGGACCCTCTGACAGTTTTTTGTAATTTCTGAAAAAATGTGCAGAGTTGTTTTCATTCACTTAAAAAGACCCAAACTGCTTGTTTTCTTGTTATGGGAAAGTCTAGTGTCCTGTGTTACCAGATGGTCTTTTAAGCCTAAGATTGATACAAAGGTAGCTTTACCACATTTTTCATTAGAGAAGAGAAAGTGGAGTGGGTGGATGAAGGATGTCAGACAGATCATGTCTTTGGCTTAGAGAGGGTTCCCATAACAGCAGATAAATTGTCTGGAAATAGCTAGCAGTCATTTCTTTATGTAAAACTCAGGTTAAAAAAAAAGGTTCCCATACCTAAGATTATACTGTGGAATTTAAGAGGAGCTAAAGGGAATGGAAGTCATGTGCTGCTTTAAAACGGGTCCTAGACTATTCATTTCCTAGAGAAGATGGACCTCTGGACTTCACCTTTCGGGCAGATCAGAGTGTGAGAGCACAGGGTCCCACCAACAGGTGTGAAAAACTTCACAGCTTCTCTGCAGTTGTCTGGAATTTCCCAGAGAAAGCAAAAGACAAGGCTAAATATAGTCTTTCACCTTGAAATGCCATAAGGGTAATAAAAACAGGGTTATGATAGGCTGGTTTGCAATGCTCCCACCTCACATTTTATTTGAGTTTCCAAGCAACAGAGCTTCACTGAAACCAAAGAAGTAGGCAAGTGAGTGATGAGCCCAGAAGGTTCAGCCATGAAGGTGCCCAGACAGCTCTGGACATCAGAGAACTGCCTGTCCCATTTCCCTAACCTAACCCCCTCCCCACCATCCTGCCTCTCCCCTGCTCTACCCTCCAAACTTGCAGAACCCCCAGCACAAAATGCTGTTCAGTCAGTACTCTTGTCTTTGCCTTGTTACCTGGCCACATTTTATACATTTCCATGCTGATTTACCTAGGAACCATTCAGTGTTCGAAGGAAAATAGGTTCCATCTTAATTTTCTTCAACATTTGTTAGTGAAATATCTAAAGCAGCACATTATTTTGGGGAATCCTAAGTCATCATTCAACTTTTGGGCCATAGCTTTCCCTGTGAGTGTAGCTTGTAGGTCATGACAAAATTTCTGGTTCTATTTCTGGGTTTCAAGAAATTTGTATTTAATTCAAATTAATTTAATTAAAGCTCATCAACTGAATTTTCTTCCTCAACTAATCTTAACCCATGCTTTTTACTTTGAACTTTTATTTTTCTATTGAAAGAAATGTCTATTAAATAAAATTATGAATTTTTTCCTGTCTGGGTTAACAATTAATATGGTACTTAGGTGCCTATCAATATAGGTGTTTGTACTTACATCATAAAAACTCACAAGTTCCCACAAATGGGCTAAGGATAGCAAAACCCAGGTAAAGACTGCCTGAAAGGGAAGTAATCCACATTTGCAGGAGGCCCACTGTAATAAAGTCAAATGCTGAATATATGAAGATTTATGACATGTTAGCACATTATTACCACACATTATATGGGTCAGTCAGTCATGGGAAATCACTTCAGGGCTAGAAGGAAGTCAGTGCATGGACACATTTAGCTTTCAGTCTGAAACTCCTTTACTTGCCGCAGTCATAGAACTCTGAGACCTGCAGGGTCAGCATCTGCTGGACGTTAACATTAGGACATTAGCAAATGTTGGCTGGGTAGGACCTTAGTAACAATTGTCTGTTTGCACAACTTGTCCACGTTTTCTCTAATTGTCTTTATAACCCTACTATTATAAATTTTGCTCGTTGAAGAAATCATTTGATGACATTACTGAAGTGGACATTATCTGACCAGTCTTCAGAGAATAAGATAAAATTCTGAAATTGTATTTCAGGAATTTGATGTGTTTGGTGTTCACCTCCCTTCTCAGGGACACATCTGGCTGTCTCTAGGGAGAGGTGACACCAAGAGCCACATAGGACAGGATACTCAGGCTGGTGCTCGGTACTGCTGAGGTCCGGATGGAACCAGACTGACAAGCCCCAGCCCCTCAACTCTGACTCCAGAATAACTCTTAGCTTCTCTACCCTTTTTGTCATCTTGTTACTCCTTCCAGTTAAGAAACCCTATTCCAGGTGTTGGGACAGTACCGGGAGCTTAATTCCAACTGACCGGCTTCCTTCTTCTTCCTTCCTCCATATCCTCTGTTTTTTGTCCCCTCTTCTTTGGTCTGGTGCCTGGTTCAAGCATCAGTCATGGTAACTGACCTCTCTGCTCAGCCCAGGATCACCTCCTACGGCAATGCTGAGCCGTATTCATGAGACCTCAGCCAGCTCCTGAGTTTCTTTCAAGACTTTTTACTTTCTTAGTGTAGTTTGAGGTTCTCAGAAAAATTTAGAGGAAGGTACAGAGATTTTCTGTATACCCTCCTGCCCCCCACCACGTGCATAGCCTCCTCCATTATCAATATCTGCCTCCAGAGTAGTTTATTTGTTACACGGATGGGTCTTCATCGACATGTCAAAATCCAAGTCTATAGTTTACATTAAGGCTCACTTTTTTTTTTTGAACATTTGACACATGATATTACATTAACTTTCAGGTGTACAACATAATGATTTCACTTTTCTATGCTACACTATGCTCACTGCAAGTGTAGCTACTATCTATTACCATACGACCCTCTTATAATACCATTGTCTATATTTCCTATGTGTACCTTTTATTCCCATGATTTAGTCGTTCCGTAACTGGAAGCAAGCCTGTATCTCCTACTCCTCTTCACCCATTTGCTCATCCTTCCACCCCCATCCCCTCTGGTGATCATCCAATAGGGTTCACTCTTGGCATTGTATATTCTATGGGTTTGAACGAATGTATCATGACATGTATCATACAGAATGTTTTCATTGTCCTAAAAATCCTCTGTGACTCACCTATTCATCCCTTTCTCCACACTAACCCCTGGAAATGACCATATCCATAGTTTTGCTATTCCAGAATGTCATATAGTTGGAATCATATAGTATGTAGCTTTTTGTTTTTTTAAAGATTTTATTTATTTGACAGAGAGAAACACAGCCAGAGAGGGAACACAAGCAGGGGGAGTGAGAGAGGGAGAAGCAGGCCTCCTGCCAAGCAGGGAGCCTGATGTGGGACTCGATCCCGGGTCTCCGGGATCATGACCCGAGCTGAAGGCAGTCGCCCAACCAACTGAGCCACCCAGGCGCCCCAGTATGTAGCTTTTCAAATTGGGTTCTTTCACTTAAGTAGTATGCATTTAAGCTTTATCTATGTCCTTTTATGGCTTGATAACATTCCCATCGTGGAGCCCAGCACGGGGCTTGATGCGAGGCTCGATCTCACAAACCTGAGATCATGACTTGAGCAGAAATCAACTGTCTGATCCTTACCAACTGAGTCACCCAGGTGCCCTCAGAAGTTTTTAACTTTAAAGAAGTACATTTACCAATTATTTCTTTCATGGAGTGTGCCTTTGGTTTGTACTTAAAAGTCATTTCCATGTCCAAGGTCATCTAGGTTCTTTCCAATGTGATCTTCCAGGTGTTTTATAGTTTTGTGCTTTATATTTAGGTCTGTGATCCATTTTAAGTTAATTTTTGTGAAGGTGTAAGATCTATATCTAGATTAATTCCTGGGAGTAAACAAACTTTTATCTGACAAGATCAATTAACAAGAAAAATAGAAGCTTTTATTTTATCTTTGCTGTTTCTTCGCTGATGCTCTTCCTTTCTTTTTGTAGATCTGAATTTCAAATCTATATTATTCTCCTCTCTAAAGAACTTCTTTTAACATTTCTTATAAGGCAGGTTTTTTGGCAACACACTCCTTCCACTTTTGTTTGAGGAAATTTTTATCTCTCCTTCGGTTTTAAATGCTAATTTTGTATGGTTCAGAATTCTAAGATATTTGGTCTATGTGGATGGACTAGGATGATTTCTGAGGAAAAGGTGAATAATAATTCTTATCTTTTTTCCTCTATAGGTAAGATTTCCCCCTCCCCTCTTGTTTTTTTTTCAGGACTTTTTCTTCACTTTCGATTTTTGAAATCAAAATTCAAATATCATTTGAAAACGATATGCGTACAGGTAGGTTGTTGTTGCTTGTTGCCCATGTCTAGCTTGTGGTTTCTGAGTTGCCTGGATCTATGGTTTGCTATCTGACACGAATTTGGGGAATTGTCCTTCATTATTGTTTGAAATATTTCTTCTGTTCCTTTCTCAATTTCTTCCCTTTTTGACGTTGCCATTACATATATGTTACATCTTTTGCAGTCATTCCATAGTCCTTGGATAGTCTTTTCTACTTTTTTCAATCTTTATTCTTTGTTTTTCAGTTTCGGAAATTTCTACTGATACATCCTCAAGCTCAGAGATTCTTTCCTCAGCTGTGCCAAGTCTACTCATAGGGGCCCATCAGGGTGTTCTTCATTTCTTTTATAGTGTGTTTTTTAATTTCTAGCTTCTCTTTTTGGTTCTTTCTTAGATTTCCATCTCTGTGCTTACATTGCCCATCCATTCCTTCATGCTGTCTACTTATCCCTTCAAACCAATCCTAGTTGTTTCAAAGTCCCAGTCTGATAATTCCAACATCCCTGTCATGTCTGGTTTGGCGATTTGCTCTGTCTCTTCAAAAAAAAAAAAATTCTTTTTACCTTTTAGTATGCCTTGTAATTTCTCCTTGATAACTGGACATGATGTACCAAGCAAAAGGAATTTCTGTAAATAGGTCTTTAGTAATGTAGTGTGAGATGTGGAAAGAGGAGGAGAGTTCTACAGTCCTAGGATTAGGTCTCTGTCTCTTAGTGAAGGAAGGCCCCTGGACTTTGAACTACACATGTATTTCTCAGGGGTTTTTTCTTCACCCCCCATCCCCCCTTTAGGTGAGACAGGATGAGCTACCTGAGGTTGGGTATTTCTTCTCCCAGACCAGTTAGGTTCTCATAATACCTCAGCAGGTTAGTTTCTGGTTAATTAGTTTCCTCTGTGGGCTGGCCTGGTAGAGAGCTCTGGTCTATTTCAAAATGGTTCCTTTCTCCTCTCCCTATCAGAAGCTCAAGGGGATTTTTCTTGGCTATTTACTATGAGAACCTGGTCAGGTTCTTGGAGCTAAAACGTAGAAAAGTTTGCGGCCATGTCTAAAACTGGGTTCTCCTATAGTTCTAACCTCTCAGAACTGCCCCTATTGAGCCTTTTATGATTCATTAATTGCAAGTCAGGTCTTCCTACCCTGGCGCTGGTCCCCCTTCTCCTCAAGAACCCGCCCAGGTAAGCTGTCACTCCTGCATTTGCCTGTCTCCCCTATTAGGGGTACTGTTTTGCCTTGTCCTCCCCTCTCTTATAGGTTCAAGAAATGTTGTTTATTTTTTCAGTTTGCTCAGTTTTTTACTTGTGGGGACAGAATTTTGATTTCCGAGCTCCTTACATACAGAACTGGAGGCTGCGCTCCTGGGTTTCTTGCCCTGGCTGGAGGAATTTTTGAAATCTCCAGGCTACTTGGGTCCCAGGTGAGATCGCATCTGGTATGAGAGGCCTTTACCTGCCCAGCCAGGCCCAGGAAAAACACTTACATGCAGGAGAGTGTTCCCTGTTCTGAAAACATGATGGGGTCCTGCCTGAGATGACTTTCTCTATGAATTTACCACTCCAGGTATCTTATATTGGCTTAATCTTATTTGTTGTTTTGAGACTGGCTTATTTCAGTTAGCATAATGTCTTTAAGGTTTATCCATGTTGTATCATGTGGCAGCATTTCCTTCCTTTTTAAGACAGAACACTCTTCTGTGTATGTATATATCACACTTTGTTTATCCATTTTATTCGTGGACTTTGGGTTGCTTCTGTCTTTTGGCTATTACGAATAATGCTCTATGAACAGAATACACATATCTGATTGAATTCTCGCTTTTAGTTATATTGGGTGTATATCCAGACTTAGAATTGCTGGATCATGTTGTAATTCTATTTTTAATATTTGTGAAGAATTTCCATGCTCTTTTCCTCAGTGGCTACCCCATTTCACATTCCCTCTAGGTACACAGAAGTTCCAATTTTCCACGTCTTAACCAACTCTTGTCATTTCCTTTTCTCCTCCTCCCCCTTTTTCTATAATTAGTTATCCTAATGGGTGTGAAGTGGTATCTTCTTGTGGTTTTGATTTCTATTTCCCTCGTGATTCATGAGGCGCATCTTTTCATGTGCTTATTGGTGACTTGTGTGTCTTCTTTGGAGCAATGCTGTTCAAGTCTTTGCCTATTTTCTAATCATGTTGTCTATGTTTGAGTTGGGTCAAATCTGACTTTTTAAAATTGTCTTAAGCAAATTTTAAATATTGGTTACTAAGTAACCATTAAAAAAAAAAAACACCATGGGAAACAAACCCCAACAACAGCGGAGTTCAAACAGATCCTATTAGCCAGTGGCGTTGGCCCTAGCACTGCCATCTCACTGCCTCAGCCCTCGATGGGTACGGATCAGTCTACTGCCGGTGGTCCGGAAAGCAGGACCTGGTGGGAAGGACCAAAGGAAGGACATTCCCTGTCGAACAGATGTGGTAGTTTCCAAAATCTGGTTTTGTTTCTGAAACCTTACCGGCTCTCACCACAGCAACGAGAGCAAATTACACATCTGGTTTTATTTAAGGGAGGGCCTCACCTGGTGAGGAGGCAGAGAAAACTTCCCACCAACCAGATGTGGAGCGTTAAAGACCTTTGTTCCATTGAACAGAATATTCCACTGTGAAGCATCTGTTGACTCGCTATTTTCAGGAGGAGAAAATAGCATGTTGATCTGGAAGCGTATACATCTAAACGCACACACATACAAACACACTTTTTTTTGGAAAGTATATTAACTAGATAACTCAAGGAGATGGCAATTGACCTCCATGCTGTTGTCTTCCAGTACTGCTGGGAAACGTACTTTAAGTGGGCTCAGTGGAAGCGACCTGCCCTGGAAGGTCCAGCGATTGATTCTGCCCCTGCTCCTATCTTGTTGTGACCTTCAGTTCTGAGCTCTATTTCTTCCCCTATAAGATGAGTTTAATAACACCTTCCTGGAGGAGCTTTTGGAAGGAGTAAAATTGTTTTTGAAAAGTAGAGGTACTTTTAAAGTGTAATGTTCTATAGCCCTAACCTCTGAATCTCATTTTTTCCAACGGTCCTGGGAACAAGTGTGGGAGGGGTGACACTCGCAATGGTGTTTTGTTTGGGCCTCTTTGGGTGTTATAAGCGAAGTTCCAAACCCTTTTGACTTTGCCTTTCAAAGGCCAATGAAGGGTTTTTTGTTTTTTTTTTTCCCTGCTGTAATTATTATTGTCCTTGATATTTTCCACTTGGCAGCTTGCATGTCTCCTCCTGGTTTCCTTGGAAGCCACCACCATTCCCCCTCTGACACATCCCTGGAAAAGGCACTGTTATGGTTAGGTTGGGGGGCCCATGTCCTTCGCAACCCACATGATGACAAGCTCCATACTTGCTCCCCAAATTCCCGTCCATACCTGCTCAGGGCGAAGAGGCAGCTCCTTCCAAGTGAGCACCATTCTCCAGGCCAATGTCTCTGAAACTTTAGCAAAGTAAAGGCTCTCTAAAGGCAGAAAGCATTCTCACAGACCTTGAGAATACATTTGAAGACCTTGAGAGATCTGTGGCTCCCGATGTAGCAAACAGTGTTCTAGGAGACCCAGTGGTGGAAAACAGGAGCTCACATAACAGACAAGAACATGGTCTTTCCATCCCCCAGGCCTTCTCCTTTCCAGCTTTGTCACCTTGGGCAAGTTTACCAGCATCTTGAGTTTTACCATCCTCTTCTATAAGACTAGGGTAGTCATATCCAGCTTATAAACGTGATGAGAGGGCTAAAAGAGATGTCAAACTAAAAGTGCCTGGTGTTTGATGGGAGCATAAGAAAAGTTAATTCTTTAATGATTTGGAGGTAGAGAAAGGTACCGGGCCAGTGCCATGAAGCAGGGGCCAGGTGCCAGCCCGAAGAGCAGACTGCACATTTTTCATTTTTAAGGAGCTGGGGTCCAGGAGGGATCTAAGCTCTGGGCATCCTTGTGCCATCCAGTGAGTATCCTGTTCTTAATGGGTGGTTTCCTGAGATGTGAGGGTTGCATTAGCTAAAGTCAGTGTTCTATAAGCCCATCCTCTCCTTCTTTCCACTTCTCCTGAGAGACTTAGGAACCCCTGTACAAATACAGCTCCTGGCCTCCTGGGCTCTGCCTGATAGCCAAGTTGTCCCAGAATGGGTAGGAAGATTGGGCTCCTCACCGTGCCTTGCAACACAAGTGGCCACAGCTATCATTATTCAGGGCTGCGCCTGCAGAGAAAATTATATAACGAGGCAGATTAGGGTCATGACAAATTCATGGTTTTCAAAATCGGTTAACCCTTAATGATCCTTTTATCAGGGGTCTGCTCCTTTTCCTCTTTTCCTCAGCTACTCTTCCAAGCCCTAATCCTTTTCCATAAACCTCCTAACTTACCTCTGCCCCCCCCTTCTTTGCATATGCACTGGCTTCCAATTTTCTAAGAAAACCAGTTTTCTAGGCATCGTCTTTCCCATCCTCACATCTCTGCATCCTCAGATTTGTTCACTCAGGCACCCTGCCTCCTCAGAGTCAATCCACACAGGCAATCCACAGGCTCTTGGCAGAGCCACTGAGGGTGGTCTATTAATTTTACTGAGACTCTAGGTGTTACGGACTGTGTCATGATTGGCGGGCAACATCTTTTCTACCACTTGGGTACAGGCTGCTTGAGAAAGGCGAAACGAAGTGGGAGGCTGAGAGAATCCTATAATATTTTGATCACTCTTTAGAGGCAGTCATGCCTGGTTTTTTTGTTTTTTTTTGTTTTTTTCAGTTATGTGAGTTAACTCCCTTTTCCCTTTAAGTTGGTTGGCTTCTGTCCCTCTCAGCTAAAGGGGACTGGAAGAGAGTACTCTCTTCTAGACTGTAAAAGTCAGCAGCAAAGGACTATGTCTGTGTCTGGGTTGCTTATTCCAGGCATGTAGGAGAGTGCCTGGCACATAGTAAGTTCTCAATAAATATTTATTGACTGACCCTACCTGTGCCTAGCATTGGTGGTCCCATCTCTTCACTCCAGCTCCATCTTTGTCCCTTTATCATTTTCTTTCCTGTGCTTTAAGCCTCTCCTTTCCTCAGATTGTATATATATTCAAGTCACCTTAGTCCTAAAAATAGAACCAAGCACATAACAACAAAATAAAAATCTTCCTTTGTTATGGCATTTCTTTCTAGCACCCTGACCTACTTTCCCAACTCATCTGAGCTTTTCAAAAGCATCTTCTTAACTCACTGCAACCTGGCTTCCATTCCAACTATTTCAGTGCTGTCATACACATTCCTGACATCCTTGACATGGATGCACATGGCACTCTGTGTCAGCTACTCTTATTACAATCCACACAGCTGACTGATACCCCTTCTTCCTAAAAGGCAGAATGTCCCTCAGAATCTTCTCAGCTCCACTTTATAGATCTCAGCTCATGGCTCTTCCTTTTGCCTGATATCTCTGCTTCATTCCTAGCCTTCTGTGGACAGAATTTGAAATTCTGTTAACGAACATTGGAACTACAACAGCACAATACTTTCCTTGGTCTTGGTAATTTGCTGCTTGTGGCCAAGTAGATCAGGCTTCTGTTATCCAGTGTGTCCGGGGCCCACACTGATGTCACATTTTGACCTTCGGAGTTATACCAAGTGGAAGATGGCCATTGTGGCTCTGAGGTTGATACTCTTAGCTCAATAATTTTCAGAGGTCTGACCCCTAGGTCCACACCATAGGTACTGAACTGGAATTTTCTCTGCAATCTCCAGGATTAGGTGAGAGATAGATTGCATTTTATGGGGGTTAGTGTGCTATTACTTAAGGCCATTTCAGGAATGAGACTGGGAAAGTAGGTACCTTGTCACACTGCTCCAGGAGCCCTCTGGAAGTTAATTCTGGCTGGTTCTGATGACCTGATTAGTAGTGGAGGATTCTTAGCACCTAAGTAGAAAATTACAGCTTCACCCATATAACAAGTGAATGTGCATAAATAACATGAATTGTTTAATTTATGGAGGCTTAAGAGATAAATGACCTCTGCTCTTCCTACTAGTTGTAGACAACAGAGTCCTCCGTGGCTACGTCCATTTCATTTATGCACTCAGCAAATATTTGGCAAGCACCTACCGCCTGCAATGAGTTCATTATCCACTTAGGGACAAAAATCATGCAGATAAATAGCTTTAATAAAATGTGGCATTAAATTTCAAATGGGTTTTCTTCTGTTAAAAGGCTACAAGGAGCCTTAAGAGTAAGAGCAAAGTCAACAAATGCGAAGCACTCATTTAATGTAGTAAAACACCAGTTCATCTCATTCAGTGATGGCTAAACATGGCTGCGTATCAGCTGAGGGCAGTAGCCTGGGGTGGACGCTGGGAACTGTTATTTCTCACAATGTCCCAGAGTGAATCTGATGTATCCCTCAGTTTGCACATCATTGGTGCATTTCATCCTTTCTCAGAGCCAGACTTGCCACGAAAGTGTCATTCGATGGCATACTCTTGAAAATGGGTCCTCTCTTGATTAACCATGCTCCCTCTGGTTCTCTCCTGTTTTTTCTCAGTCTCTTTCTCTGGCTACTAATTTTCTGTCAGCTGTGTATTAGCTTCCTATGGCTGTCATAACCTCAAACTTGGCAGTTTGAAATAGCACAAAGTTATTATTTTGCAGTTTTGCACATCAGAAGTCCAACACAGGTCTCACTGGGCTCAAGTCAAGGGGTCAGCAGAGCTGTGTTTCCTTCTGGAGGCCCTAGGGGAGATCTACTTCCTTGCCTCTCCCAGTTTCTAGAAGCTCATGGCCCTCATCCATCTTCCAACCAGCAGCCTGGGGCTGAGTCCTTCTCATGCTGCATCACTCCAACTTCCTCTTCTCTCTCTCCCTTGTACTTTTGAAGACTTTGTGATTAGACTGGGCACACTGGGGTAATCCACACAGCTCTGAGCAACTTTGATTCCATCTGCTGCCCCTTTTGCCATGTAGCCTAACCTCCTCGGAGATTCTGGGGGTTTGGATGTAGGTGTCTTTTTGTGGGGCTGGGGCTCCTGCTGCCAGCCCCTTACTGTGGTTGTTCTATCGCTCTTTCTTTGCAAACCAGGCCTTTGGAGGCCGAACAGGTGGTGTGAGTGAGTGAAGCTGGACAGGGGGGTAGAGGGGTACTGGCTGATCAACCGGCCCTTTGTTACTATGTGAGCATGGGAACCCATTATTGTCAGATCTTCTGCTTTTTCAAGAGAAGTCAGAACTTTTGATTTTGTTTCTTTGATATATTCCACAGCTTTTAATTATTGGTAGTAAATTTTAATATTTAAAAGCATAATGTGAGCCAAACCAAACACATCTATTGCTGTATTTGGCCTTGAGCAATCCATTTATAACCTCTGCTCAATATATTCCCCCTGGAAATGATTTCATTATGCCCAAGGATTCAACCACCGTACTATGCGTGCTGACTCCCAAACCTGTATGTTTATTTACACTTCTCTGGTGTGCCGAGAACAACCTTGCAAACCATATTTTCAACAGCCCCACTCAGGCTCAAATCTGCTTCTTGTGACTGAGACCTGGGAGCCCCTTGCTTTCTAGTCCAATGTTCACTGGATTCTACAGTCTGTCCCCTCCTTTGCATCTGCGGCCACGATAGCCTCTTATAACGCTTTTTTTGCTCATCTCTTAGGATCCATTCTTCCTGATTCCAACCTACACTCTAAAATGCAACTTAGACCACATCATCTTATGCTTCTACTAAACATTCTTCAGTGGATTCCAATAACCCCCAGGGTTAAGTCCAAAGTCCATAATCTAGCATTCCATGCCTCTCACTTGTGACCCAGCATTACCTCTCCAACCTCATTTCTTAGCACTTTTCCATTGCTATCTCATATTTCCATATTACAGGACATTAATTGAAGTTCCCTGTATCTGGGCTATGGCTTACCACTCACAGGTCTCTCAGATTGGGATGCCCTTCCCCATGGATGCACCTGGAGTCCTTCTCGTCTTTACCCCCGAAAGCCAGGGCTTACTTAAGCTGTGAAATGTTCCCCAACTCCTTCCCCTCAGCCTTTCCGCAGCCCTTCTTCCCAGCAATCATTGTGCTCTACTTATACATTCTTTACCGCATCTGTCTCACGTGGCTTTAATTACTTGTTCATGTACATGTCTCCAATCTTTGTGTCATGAGTACTTAGCAGAGGGCCCTAACAATAGACATGCCTAATAATATTTCTGAATGAATGAATGAATGAATGAAAGAACCATGCCACACAGATGGCATCTGTCCTATTTATGATCAAAATTACCCCAAGGAGTTGTAATTCTCTAATGAGTTTCTCATTCCTCTCTTCAAATAAGTTTCTATCTTCCGCCAGCTGCAGAAGCTCTTTGAATGATTTAAAATGCAGAATTCAAAATTGGCTGCTAAGAAATGCCACTTCATTTCCTTTCTAAAATAATGTGACTTTCCCTGTGACCCAGACAAAAGAGCAAGCCTTAGATAATGTTTCATTACAAAAAAGAATTTTTTTCAGGGAAAAAGAAGTGAACTTGAGTGGATTTTAGCTCTGCCCCTTTCCTTGGTGACCCCGAGGTATTTCTTCCCAGGTGTGAAGACTTCCCTGTGTGGGCGCTCGGGGGAAGGCCGCTGCACTCCTGCTTTTAATCCCGTGGTGACACCATCTCAGAAAGTGCCAGGACCCTCTGAACCTTGTAGGTTCCTGCAACTTAGTCATAGATCTGGGCAAAGACCACAATTTACAAGGCATTTCTCTCAGACAGCAGATTAGTCATCTTTCTAAGAATGGAAGGAATAGGCACAAAGGGGCACTTGTCCTCACAGGGAGTCTGGCCAGCGGAGCCCCCAGCAAAGCCTATAGACTGACTGCAAGACCTCGGGGGAAGATCAGCTCAAGCTTGGGCAGTCCCACGGTCACTCCCCATCTTGACTGTATGAGGGCAGACCCACCGGCAAAAAGGAAACCCGGCTCCTGAACCCACATAGTTCCAGACACCACTTTTTTTCTTTTCCAAGGTTGATTTTATTTATTTGAAGGAGGGAGGGGGGCAGGGGGAAGAGAGGGAGAGAGTCTCAAGCAGATTCTTCAGTGAGAGCAGAGCCCACTGTGGCGTTCTGTAGCATGATCTGAGCTGAAACCTAAGAGTCAGACGCTCAACTTACCGAGCCACCCAGGCGCCCCCAAACATCGCCTTTTTTTTTTTTTTTTTAAAGATTTTCTTTATTTGACAGAGAGAAACACAGCCAGAGAGGGAACACAAGCAGAGGGAGTGAGAGAGGGAGAAGCAGGCTTCCCGCCAAGTGGGGAGCCTGATGTGGGACTCGATCTCCGGTCTCCGGGATCATGACCTGAGCCGAAGGCAGTCGCTTAACCAACTGAGCCACCCAGGCGCCCCCAAACATCGCCTTTTTGATACCTGAGGTTTTCTCTTCTCCTGTGTCTCTGGGTATATTATCTAGACCCTCCCCACCTTTGAGGCAGAGAGAGAGAGGAAAAGGAATTAATATTCACTGTGTATTTACCATATACCTGTTGTGAGCCAGGAAATGTGTTAGGTGCTTTAAATGTTTTTCTTATTTTAAAGAAAAAAGAAAAGAAAAGAAAAAAAAGTTTTTCTTTTTGAACTTTGTTTCAGTTTCATTTGCCTGCTTAAATCTCTGTTCTACAAGTGAGGAGACTGAGCATTGGCGAGCCCAAGGGACTTGCTCATTTCTGAACGATGAGTGAACGATGGGGCCAGGATATTATTCTGTGGATGTTATTTTAAAGCCCACGTTTGTTCCACTGATGACACTGCTGACATAGGAGAGCAGCTGTCAAATCTGATTTTTGTGCTATGTGCCAGAATGAACAGCTTCCCTGAGCTTATCTGATTTAAAATTTTATTGGCTAACATGTCCAGAGTATTCTCAGGCCCACATTCAGGCAGCAAATCAGCACCCATTAGGTGAAGGGTAGGACCTACCAGCTTGACCCAAAGGAGCAAAGGGATTACATATTCTCTGCTTTAAGTGGTGTGTACACAAAATTTTGTGACTCTACCACACTGATATTGTTATCTGCTGTTTTTTCCATTTTAGATATTATACCACCCCATGTCACTTTCTCCCTTTTCATCCTAATTTTTGATAGTTAACGCTATCTTTAGTTCTTCTGTTGGTACCTATGTGTCACTTCACATTTTGTACTTCAATCTTTCTTTCTTATTTCACCAACTTTCGGTGAGGTCTCTGGGTTCTTATTTTGTAAGGTAAGGACATTTACGTCCACTGCTTTTTCTACCTTCTAATTTCTGTCATTTGGGTAATTCATGTTTACCTTCTGTTCTATAACCATTTTCAAGTCTTATATGTAGGCTGAGTCTAAAAAGTTGAGTATCAAACTGTGACTACGAAATCCTTTTTGGTGTGGAGTCACATGTCAGTGTCATGACTCCTGCACCTTGCAGAGGACATTAGCCCCCAGCTGCTGCTGTCACAAATTTCTGTAGGCTTAGTGCCCTACTGAACACCACAGTTGCTTAGTGACAGACTAAAGCAACACGAATCTAAGGTTTTGGGAGTGAGGCCTCCTCTCGGCTGAAATCAAGGGGTCAGCAGGGCTGTCCTGCTGGGGATTCTAGGGGTGAATTTATTCTCTTGCCTTTTCCATCTATTACAGGTCACCTGCATAGGCTCATGGCTCCTTTTTCCATATCCAAAGCCAGTCATTGTATTTCTCTGATCATTCTTCCATCACCATGGTTTGCTCTGATCATAACCTGGAGATGGTTTCTGCTATGAAGCACTCATGTGATTAGATTGGGCCTACCTGGACATTGCAGGATAATTTCTCCATCTCAAATTTCATAATCTTCATCACATCTGCAAAATTCCTTTTGCCACCGAAGGGTAACATAGTCACAGGTTCCAAGGAATAGGGCATGGACATCTTTGAGGTGTCCTTATTCTGATAAAATGTTCCTGGTGTTTAAAAAAAAAGAGAATGGATTCTACTTCTTAACACTCCATCACAGCTCACATAACATATTTTAATATGCTTCATTTTTTGGACTTCAGTTTTCTTGTTTAGATGTTTTTTGTTTTTAGTGGAGTCCTAATTGTTAGTTTTTTGTTAGAAGTATTTTTTTTCATCAAATCCTTTTATCTTCCTGCCTTTTACATCTATCTTATGCATTATCGAGATCAATTTTAGCCTTTTTATTTATTTATTTTATTTTAAAGGACTTTATTTATTTATTTATTTATTTGAGAGAGAGGGAGAGAGAGAGCACAAGCAGGGAGGAGAAGGAGAAGCAGGCTCCCCATCAACAGGGAGGCCAACCTGGGACTCAGTCCTAAGACTCTGAGATCATGACCTGAGGTGAAGGCAGATGGTTAGCCAACTGAGCCACCCAGGTGTCTCCATCCTTTTATCTTTCTTCTTTAAGCCTTCTTTTTTTTTTTTTTTGAGTTTACTAAATTCTTGTTCTAGTGTGGACCAGTCAGCTTCTAGGCCCACTGTTCTGTTTTTACCTGGCATTTCTTATTCTCGAATTCTTGGTTTGGTCTCACCATTTCTTATATTTCACACCCTGATGTTTGCTGTGTTTTACTCTAGTCTCCAAACAACTTGCCATGAAACAATTCATAGGAGATCACCTCTCTGAGTTCTTACATGTGAAAAATATTCCCCCGCCCCCAAATCCTTTACGTTATTTTGCCATCTTTTGTTCTCTTAATGCTGATTCCTAATATGCTGGGCTTTCTAAAAAAAAATTTGCTATTTATATTTTTTAATGAATCATTCATATTCTTTTTTCTTACTTTTAGTTGGGTTGTCTTTTGCTAGGACTCCTTTTATGTATGGTGGATATTAATTCTTTGTAATATATATTGCAAAATTTTCCTTCAGAATTTATTTATTTTAAAATTTTGTTTGTGTTCTTCTATGACTATTGTTGTCTTCAAGCAAAGCATATTCCTTTTTCATTACATTTAATCTTTGGTATGATATAGTTTTGTTGATATTGTGAATGGGGTTTTAAAAATTGCATTTCCAATTATTGTTTATTTAAATCATAAGAAATAATGATTGGTTTTTATAGGCTGATTCTGTGTTTAGTCCTCTTACTCTGTTTTCTTGTTAAGGCCAGCAATTTTTTAATTTATTGTTTTGGATTTTAAATGTAGACCTATTTTGCTTGCTTAGTGCTAATATTTAAACCTTGGATGTTATTGCATTGACTATGGTCTCAAGAATAGGTTGAATAATAATGGTGTCCTGTTCTTCACTTAAATATAAATGCTTCTAATATCTCAGTGTAAAGTAAATATTTGTGATAGGTTTCTTGTATATTACCACTACCATGTTACTAAAGCTTCCTTTTTATAGCTTACTCAAATATTTTTTAAATTTTAAAGTTAAGAATGGATGTTAATGTTGTGAATTCCAAGAACAGGATAATTGATTTCCTAAGGTTGAGCCACATGTAAATTGAAAGGATTTTGTAGGATTGACCCTAACCCATGATGTTGTGTATTAGGATCATTTCTTTTTTTTTTATTTTTTTATTTTTTTTTATTGTTACTAAAAATTTTTTTTTCCAGTGTTTCAAGATTCATTCCCCATTCCCCACACCCAGTGCTCCACACTTTAGGTGTCCCCAGTACCCACCACCAGGCTCTCCCATCCCTCCACCCCCCTCCCTCCAAGTCCCTCAGTTTGTTTCTGTGTTCAAAGTCTCTGTTGTTTCGTTTCCCTCCCTAGATTACCCTAGTTCCCATTTGC
>PITA01000143.1:125156-238381 GCA_004023965.1 Spilogale gracilis | reverse complement strand
ACCCCTCATGCACCGCAAGTAAGTGAGACCATGCGATACTTGACTTTCTCTTCTTGGCTAGGATCATTTCTTAAGAAGTGGCATGGTACAGTGAAATTTTTACACCCATCAATCTGGTAAGCCAACAGAGTTTTTCCAGAACACAAAATAATGCTTTTCCATACAAAATTGTTGGGGTTTTTTTTGTGAAAAATATAGAAGATTTTGGTGAACATCAACATTTTCCTGTCTGACCAGTACATCTTTCTTTGGAAAACTACCTCTCTCCAGTCCACAGAATTCTGGTGAGGCTGTCAATCATGTCTGTCTCTTTGCCCAGGCCCAGGCATAGGCTCTGACCCAGGCTGGACCATGAGTCCCCTTGGGGATTTACATAGTGCAGGGGAAACTTCTAAAACCTCCGTCTCCTTCATCTCTGACCATGGGCATTTTCACAAGTGCAAGCCTGATGGGGCTGGTGGTTTTATTTTCTGCTCCATGGAGTGTGACTAATGAGGATGAATTGAATTCTGAGGACAGGGCCAAGAGGTTGAGAGAGGTAAAATTTTGATGATATAGTTTGGTCTTTTAGATCTTATTGTGATGGAAGTTCACCCTCAGACTTCCTGGTTATGTGAATTCACTGCTCCCTCTTCTTTTTTTCTTTCTTTTCTTTTCTTTTTTCCTTTTTGCTAAAAGTGTTTTGCGTTGTGTAGTCTGTTATTTCCTAGGGAGAGAGTCAATGACTACTATTGGTTCCCAAAGTACAAAAGCAAGAGTCAGAGTCTTCCTCTTTATAGCAAGAATTGCTACCAATCCCATTATATTCAAAAGGGTGCAAAGCGAGCCCCCATAAATAACAAGAATGTGCGGAAAGAAAGCAAAATGAGGAAAAAAAGTCACTGGCATGCTATCTAGAACAGTATAGGTGAGACCACTGATGAGAAGATTCTGCACTAGGTTTTAGGTGTTGAGTATATGTGAAGTACTCGGCAGATTTCTGTTTATCATATGGAAGAAATCTTGTGTTTGGTTTGTAATTATTTTCTGAGCCATGGTACAGACAGGAATGAAGTTATCCACAGATCAGTAAGCAACAAAGATGGACATTGCTACTTGAATGAAAGAGGCTTTTTGGGGATGCCAGTAACCACATGATGATTTATTCAGAGAGAACAGGCTGCACTTAACTGTGTGCTTCCTGACTTTGATTTAATATAAAGAAAATAGTAAAATTTTAGTAACAAATTGGTTGTGCTCATTGAGTATGAGTTTTCAGTATACTCTGAAGAAATGGGCAGTGAAGACAAGAGTCTTTTTTTCCATATGGTAGTGATCAGGCTGTTAAAGGAAAGGGTGCTGGTGAGCTTGGGAAATGAGGAGCGAGATGAAAACACTTCTTTGTGACAGTGAGAATGAGGCCTTTAGGTGATATCTGGTAGTTTGCTCAAAAGCATTATCAGTGATATGCTATCTCATTTTCAGTCTTGAAAGAAAGACATCGGGCTCTCTTAAGAAGACAGCACTTTGCTGAAAATGGTTTAACTGCTAAGAGTAAATATCATAACATTTGATGATTTTTTAAAAAATGGGTAAAAATTTCAATGCTCTGTCATTGGGCATATTGATTTTTGATTCATTGCTTTATCATTATAAAGAATACAAGCAATTCAGCAAAGTACAAAGGAAAAATTATGAGATAATCCTAAACCCCATGCTGTGAGTTATGTCCCAGGCTTATAGAGCCAGAAAGTAAGGGAGATGGAGAGGGACATCACCAGATAACACTCATTTTATAAAAATTACATCATATTTTTTAACAGAATGTCTTCAGTTTCATTTTACTTATAAAATCTAATTTACCAAGAGAAACTGAAATGAAAATAAATGTAATTGAATTTAACACAAGAAAAAGAAGTTGAAAAACTCCTTACAAAATAGTTACACAATTATAAGAGATCATTCAGAAGTTAGAGTCATTATCTTATTTAAGCACACATACTAATTTTAGATTCTATAGTTGACTTCCTGCAATAAAGGGTAAGAAATTACCAGTCTCACTTCTTCCTTTCCCCACCTTCCAATTTTGCTAGTTATCTTATTCCAATTTTGCCAAGGTTTAAAATGTTTACCATAGTTGCTTATAATTAGTATGACATTTAGACAGATTCAGTGTTCACCATTGGCTTTTTCTCATGGCTTCTTCATTATTCAATAGCTCTTTATTTTGATTCATATATCCAGTTGGATATGAAGGGCTCATATTCAATTTCTTTTGGTTATTAACAGGGACCTGTCTCATGCTTTTAAATGAAAAGCAACTTGGCTAGGTATGATACTGTTCGCTTGTACTTTCTTTCCCCTAGAAATTTATAGCCATTATTTGTCTTTTGGCACCAAGTAATACTGTGGAGACATCTGAGGCCAATCTATTTCTGCCCCCACCTTAAGGTGACTTCATTCTTATGCATAACATTTTAATCATTGGAGTTCAAAATCCTCACTATGGTTGGCTTGATGTTGAAAGCTCTGTGTCATTTCCTCCTGAAAAACAGTGTATTCTTCCAATATATAAATTCAGTTTTTGCTTCATCTTAGCAGAATGTTTCTATGTGATATATTTGAATATTTTTTCGGTTTCATTCATTAGTTTCAAAATTCAGGATGCCAACAGTGGATCCAGAGCCAGAAAGTAAGAGAGATGGAGAGGGGCATTACCAGATAGCACTCATTTTATAAAAATTACATCATACTTTTTAACAGAATGTCTTCAGTTTCATTTTACTTATAAAATCCAATTTACCAGGAGAAACTGAAATGAAAATAAATGTAATTGATTTAACACAAGAAAAAGAAGTTGAAAAACTACTGGTAAATGGGTCTTCCTTACAAAATTTTCTTTAATCTCTTCACCTTTTTATTCTCTGCTCTGTCATTATCTCATTGTAATAAAAAATCTCTGTATGTTAGGAAAGTCTGTGGATTCATCTCCACTTACCACTGTTTATTTTCCATTGTGCTTCTGGTCTGTGGAGATGTTTATTTTGTTTTTAGTGGAATCTATGCCCTTAACGATATTTTAAAATATATTCCATCATTTCTATATGTTTGGTGATGAGGGCAAAAGGAAAAAGGAAGGGTTTGTGTGTCTTTTACATTTTAGCATGACCAGAATTTTTTTTTTAATTTTTTTTAAGATTTTATTTATTTGACAGAGAAACACAACCAGAGAGGGAACACAAGCAGGGGGAGTGAGAGAGGGAGAAGCAGGCTTCCCGCCGAGCAGGGAGCCCAATGCGGGGCTTGATCCTGGGTCTCCAGGATCATGACCTGAGCGGAAGGCAGTCGCTCAACCAACTGAGCCACCCAGGCGCCCCATGACCAGAATTTTTAAAGCTCTCTGTGTCTATCATTTTTATTTCTAATGAGGTTGTATTTTTTTTTTTTTTTTTTTTTTTTTGATGGGGATGGCAAGGAGCGGTTCTCTTCAAGCTTTCCAGAAGCTATTTCTTCTTGGAGGGACCGTTTTCCTTCACGTATACCTTTACAAGTTCGTTATTGAGTCCCACTTGGTAAAAAAATTTTTACAATGTGTTTTGTTTGGAGTGGCCTTTATTTTACCCAGGTTGTTTCTTCTCTTACTGTGATGGCTAGGATCACCTTTGTTCTTTCTTCTTTACTATGATGGCTAGGATCCTTCAGCACAATGTAGAATAAAAGTGATGATAATGGGAACATCAATCAGAGTCCATCTGGGAAAACAGAAACCATTCTAGGTATTTCATCGGAGGAGATTTAATAGAAGAAATTGATTATACAGGTGATGGAAGAATAGGGAGAAAATATCAATAGAATATCAGTCACATTTATATAACCAGCCAAAGATAAAGACAAATATTAAAATGGTGAAGTCACCCAAAGATGAGGAGCAGCAGAGCAATTTACCACCATGGACTGGAAAGAAAAAGGAGGAGTGAGGTTCACAGAGCTCAGAAGTAAGGGCTACTTGTGGAGAACCATAACAGTGACCAGGAGTTGGGACAACGGAGAGGACTCCAGAGATGCTACAGAACATAGAGAGAGATAAGGAGGGGAACACTCTGGTTATACCTTTCTGCTCCTTCCTCTGTGTTACCGTCACTTCTCAGTGGCCAGACCTATCTGTTTGCTAGAGGGCTAGGGTGCCTTGAAACGAATGTGCTCCACCTTGCAACGAAACAGGCATTTGCTTGGGGGTATAATTCTGAGTTTTAAAAAAAGTCACGGAGAACTTTGCAGACTTTACTTTTCCATTTTTATGTCTCCTCTCATTAAAACTTCAATTACGTCTCAACGTTGACCTCCCATGTTTCTTAACTTTTCTCTCATATTTTTCTATCTCTACCATTTGAGTATAAATTCTGAGAGATTTCCTAAACTCTGTCTTCCAGATCACTAGCCTTCTATTTTAATCCTATCTATTCTAAAATTTGTTTCCTTTGTATAATTCTTTTTAAAAATCGTCTTTACAAAGGTATAATGTACTCATTTTAAGTGCATAGTTCAATGAGTTTTGGCAAGTGGACACAATCAAGATGCTTTTTAGTTGTACTCATGCTGCTGTTGTGTCAGTAGCATGTTCTTTTATACTGGTGAGTAGTATTTCATTGTATGGATATAGCGCCATTTGCTGATCTGTTCATCTGCTGCTGTTTGTTCGAATTGTTCTCATTTTGGAACTGTTGCAAAGTTGCTGAATATTTATGTCTTTGTAGAAGCATATGTTTTCATTATCTTGGATAAATACCTACAAGTAGAATGGGTAATCATATAAGTGAATGGTTAACTTTGTACAGATGCCAAGCTGTTCAGCACAGTGGCTGTGCCCTTTTATGTTCTCACTGGCAATGCATGACCCTTCCATCTGCTTGCTCTTCATCCTCACCAAGTTGGCATTATCAGTATTATTGATTTTAGTCTTTCTGTGGGTGTATAGTGATATCCAATTGTGGTTTTAGTTGTGCCAGTGAATAGTGTAGTGATATTGAGCATCTTTGAAGGTATTCAGAACTGATTTGCTACTCCAGTTCCATGACAATGTCCTTGAAAGTGCACTACCTGATAGTCACTACACTCCAGGAAAATCTGTTTAAGGTTAGCTTCTGTTGGAATTGTGAAAAGATTGTCTCTACTTCTGCCTTTCAGAGAATCATTTTTTCCACCTGAAATGACATTAGTAACTGTGGTAGGCAGAATAACTTCTCCCTCTTTTCCCTCTGCCCTGGAGATGTTCATGCCCAAATTCCCAGAACTTGTGAAAGTGACAGGTTATATGGCAAAGGGGAATTAAGGTTGCTCATGAGGTGATCTTATAATAGTGTGGATAGCCTGGACATCCAGGTGGCCCAATGAAGTCACAAGGGTCTTTAAAAAAAAGTGAAAGAGGGAAGTGGAAGAGAAGGTTAGACGGATGCAACATAAAGACTCAGCCCAATATTGCTGGCTTTGAAGAAGGAGGAAAGCGGTCACCAGTCAAGGAGAGTGAGCAGCTTCTAGAAGCTAGAAAAGAAACAAACTCTCCCCTAGAGCCTCTAGAAAGAATATAGTACTGCTGATACACTGATTTTAACCCAATGAGACACATTTTTAATACAAGATTTCCAGAGCTGTAAGACAATGCATTTATGTTATTTTAAGTCACAAAGTTTGTGCCAATTTCTTATCGTAGCAATAGAAAATTAACATATTAAGGTAATAATTTGCTGT
This sequence comes from Spilogale gracilis, assembly GCA_004023965.1. NCBI lineage: Eukaryota > Metazoa > Chordata > Mammalia > Carnivora > Mephitidae > Spilogale > Spilogale gracilis. The sequence goes on along the minus strand of PITA01000143.1, from coordinate 232,657 downwards.
GACAACTACTATCCCTGAATAATCAGATGACGAATTAACTGCGGTTTATTCACTAACACTTTATCCCCTTCCAACTTTCCTTTTGGCCATTTCATTAACCTCACCATTAAGAGATGACAGATTCTAAATTTAATGATTTGCTCAATTTTTTGTTGTATTATCACAGCTTCAAGAAGATAGATTGATGGTAAGAGTAACCAGGAGTTAGAAGCAGTTTCAGCTACCCATAGTTTGCCCTACACTCAGTAATTGCTGTTTTCTGTTTCCTGTTTATATTCCAGAAAAGAAGTAAGGCAGCAGATGCACTGAGGTTTGTGACCACACTGACATAGTTTTGTTTTGTTTTTGTTTCCTTGTTTTTTGCTTATGATAAGTTATTTCAATTTGGGTCAATTACAAAGCACTTGAAGTAAGATCAGTGGAAGGCCTTCATCAGGGGAATACAGTATACACACAGGAGTACCCTTGGTGGGTGTACTAGTTTATTACCACAGAGCGGGCAGCTTAAATAATAGCAAATTTATTTTCTCACAGTTCTAGGGGTTAGAAGTCCAAGATCAAGGTGTTAGTAGGGTTGGCTTCTTTTGAATCCTCTCTCCTTGATTTGTAGAAGGCCATTTCCCTCTTATGTCTCCACATGGTTTTTCTAGGCCTGCATTTTCTATGTCCTAATCTCTTCTCATAAATTCACCAGTTATCAGATTAAGGACCATCCATAGGAACTCATTTTACCCTAATCAAAGGTCCCACCTTCAGGGGTACCTGGGTGGCTCAGTTGGTTAAGCATCTGCCTTTGGCTCAGAGCCCCACATTGGGATCCCTGCTTCTCCCTCTGTCTGCCCCTCCCCTCCATTGCTCCTGCTCTCTCTCTAATATAATCTTAAAAAAATAAAGGTCCTACCTTCAAATATAGTCATATTCTGAGCCACGGTGGGGACGGTTAGGACTTCAACATATAAATTCTGAAGAAACACAATTTAGCCCTTATCAGAGAGCCCTTATCAAAGGCCATTAAGGTATACAGAAATGTTCAAGAAAACTAAAATGAAAGTATTTAACTTCACATCCAATATTTGTGCATAAGAGAACATTTAAATGGATTTCAAATGATGATCTGGAATGAAGACATGCCTAGATTTTTATAATTAGTTGTATAAGGAAATGAGAAAACTGACATTTTGTGCTAAGCCCTGACAGTGATAAAATAAAGCAAACACTGGTATAAAAGTAGTAAACACGGCATTATAAAGTGTATCAATATTTACAAACTTTTGCAGTAACAATCCTAATAATAAAAAACGGTAAGCTGTTAAAATAATTAGCTAAAATATTATTTCTTGAGGTCAAGGACAACTAGAGAAACACACACTAATCAGCCTGGCTGAAATCAGAAGAGATCATGTGAACTCAACAACACTTCTGAAAAAAGAAAGTAAAGATTCATAGTTCATTGTTCCAGCATAAAGATGAGGTATCTTGCAGTGTCAATCATTTAACTATGAATATTTTCAACATTCTGTTAACAGTAATTTGGACTAAGAGCATGAGGGAATAGATCCACTTTTTAGAAACTATGGAATGAATTTAGTAGTTTCTTAATATACACTCAGTTGGACCTGATTGGTGGACGTTTCTCTCCTATTACTTTGCTCCCACTACCATAGGTCAACATAAATACATAAAACTAGGGTGGCTGGGTGGCTCAGTGAGTCAGAGCCTCTGCCTTTGGCTCAGGTCATGATCTCAGGGTCCTGGGATCGAGGCCCGCATTGGGCTCTCTGCTCAGCAGGGAGCCTGTTTCCTCCTCTCTCTCTGCCTGCCTCTCTGCCTACTTGTGATCTTTCTCTCTGTCAAATAAATAAATAAAAATCTTTAAAAAAATCTTTATAAATACATAAAAACTAGAATCTATAAGCATCTATAGTATCTCCAGAAAAGAAATCAGGAAGTAAGGGCACCAAATAGAACACAAGACTCAATACACTGTTTTATCCTTTGAAGATACTTTAATTTTGCTGTTATGATTAATTAAAAAACAGCTGTTTTCAGCATTTCCTAGCTACAGTAGTGCATAGGAAATTCCATCCTAAACAAAGAATTAATTAATGAAATAACAACACACCTTAACATTTTACATTGATAGGTTACAGTTTACAAGGTGCTTTCACATACATTATTTCATTTGATTCTTACAACAAGCAGATAAAACAGTGGGAAAGAAAAATTATTATTATTTTTTTAGGCTTATGATGAGTATTTTCAGGCCAATGGGCAGTCAATACAAGAATATATCAAAAACATGACAGCCAATACCCACAAGCCACAGTCTCTTTTTTGGTAGGTTGACAGTTTGATAGAAATTGGATTTTTAGCATCAGTGAAGGAGGAAGGAATCAAAAGAGACATGAGGTCCTCGTGATATTCAAAAAATTGTAAAAACACTGTAAAGAGATAAGGAGAAGAAAGGTCCTAAAATATCGCCTTAGCAAGACTTACTTCAAAGCACATTATCTCTTCAAACTGTCAAATAAAAAGACTCTTGTCATGACATGTGAAAATTAGAAAAGACCTTAGAAACTGCGTAATGGAACTCATTTTGTAGCGCTAAGGCCAAGGTTGTGCTGACTGTGACAGACCAGCCTGAGACCCAATGTCTTGATTTTGAGTCAGGGGTCCCTCCTCTGCAATGCCATCTCCTTATTATTTACTGAAGAAAAATATAATTTCTTCTGTTTCAAATAATGTAATCTGAGGTTAAATACTGACTTATTCCGCTGATTTCTTGAGTTCAAGCTTTTATCTCCTTCTTGGCTAAACTGTGGCTAAAACGGTGAGTTTTATATAACTTCAAGATATTCTAACTCAGTGTACTTGGTTGGTTGGAAATCGACTCCCTTGACATAACTGAAAGCTTGTTCATGTCCTTTAAATGGAGAGTAAAATGGGAATGGCGAAATAGCCCTCAAAACCAATGTACGCCTAGGGGTCATCTACCTAGGCAGAGTCTACAGCAAGTCGTGCAGGGCAACAGTAATTTTATTTAAAATATATATTTTTAAGAACTTACAGAAATTTTTTTAATTCTTAAAAACTAAAATGTAATAATCAAATTGTCATCCCCATGATTTATTAAAATAATTTTACAAGAATATACAATAAAGCTACCATAGAATTTGTAGCATACACATAGAATACAACAATCATGTTCTTGGGCCAAAAACTAATTAAAATATTTTATACAAATGATGTTTTAAGTTTATTAACATGATGATATATTATTATCACATAAAACTTGATACAGCAAAGTATTTCATATTTTTCTTGCACATTTTAAATATACGTGGACCAACTAAAATCAGTATCAGCTTTTAAATGACATAACCATGCAAAAACACTTGACAACCAATAGATGTACAGATTGATGCAGAGAATATTCCAGATAGGCTTTTATCAATGTCTTCAAAGGTTTTACAAGGGTCTGGTACAGAGGAAAAGAAGTAGTCAGTGACCTGCACCAATAATGAAGCAAATAGAATGCTTATATACACTAAGATCAGTTTGATTAAAAACAACTTATATGCATGTAAATTGATCATAAAAAATGAACACAGTTTATTTCCAACTCTTTTGGTGTGTTGTTTTAAGATAGGTCACTGACACATGGAGATAAACCAGATGGCAAAATTTCAAAGCAAAGACAAAAATATTTAAAAAACAGAGTGAAGCCATGGGTTCTCAACATGAATGAACTAAGTGTGCAAAGGTGCTTGAAATTTTCACGTGATAGCAATGTTGTTGGCAAAGAAGTATAAAAAAATTGAACTCAAATACTAAAATTGTATCTGCATGATCATACATTCTGTTTACTGAAAGAAAAAGGTTTGAAATTCTGACAAGTCTAAAAATATCACACCTCAAAATTAAAATACAGTCCTGGCAGTTTTAAAAACCGTGTCCCTTTTCCTCATTGATGAGGCACAGGATGAAAGTGGAAGCTTCATCGGCGCCTCTCCCTCAGGATGACAAACAGAGTACACCCCGAATAACCTGGCAACAGTTTCTTTTGTTCTTAACAAAACATTACTGCAAAACAAAGCCGAGTAAAACAAATGAAAACTTCATATAAATAAGAGCATCTCTATAATGTTCACAAGTATCAAGCCATTTGTTTGACTCAGCAAAGTATTTGTCCAGGTTAATGTTTTTAGTTCTTTTCCTTTAAAAAGTTTACAATAAAGACTATTTGAGAAACTTAAAAAATCGTCACTTTCTTCATCAGTCACCTTCTGTTAAAATACTGGTAAAACCCTTAAGGAGGAGTGAAGGTTTAGAAATCTTAGAGCTAGCTCTAATACCTACAGAAATGCTGGTACTAAGTGATGATCCATAGCATTAGTTTTTCCTGTGAATGAGACACATTTGTCAAACTGCACAACTGGTCACTTACTTACTCAAGAGGAAGATGATACAAAAGGTAGTGAAGGGAAACAGAGCCTCTGATCTCTAGGAATCCAGACTGCTGGGTCTAGCTACTCTATGTTAGTCTATCCAAATGCCTTGCCAGAACACTGAATTCAATTAAAGTTATGTTTTGTTTTGTATAAATTGCTTTGTTGATGAGACAAAAAATTGTCTTCAAAAATTGCCAAAAGTTTTGGCAAAACTGAGTCTGAGCTCAGTAAAGCAAAGTAAAAATAGTTATTGGAAGTATATCCTCAAAGCCGCTGACCAACAAAAATAATGGCAAGAACTACTAAAGGCAACACTTATCTTTCTTTTCAAATATCACAGAGCCGTAACATTGCCCATCCGAAATACCAACAGAATAAAATGGAGTACTGTTTGGAGAAAAACTGAAGAAAATGAAAAAGGAAGAAATGGATGTAGGGGAGGAGAAAGACAAACCAAAGGGAAGCAGGAAAGGGTCTAGTTGAGTGTTATGGCACAGACAATGCTTTGCTTAGCGGTGCCTTGTTACATAGGTGGATGCAGAGCGCACACATGGATGGCAATAAAGACCTCACTCAGTCGCTGGAATGACGGAACTGGGTAACGGCTTCCACAAGGACGGTCTCAGCTCCACCGTATCTCTCAACAGAGTGCAAAGACTGAGTGTGAGCTCTGATGTCATCTTGTTGCTCAGCTTTAAAATTCACAAAATTCTTTTGCACATTTTTCTGTTATAGAGACGCGGATATCTTCTTCTTCATAGTCATCAAAGTTGCTGGTATCTCCAGAACCTCTGAACTTTGGTATGAATGGTGCTTCAACCTGTAATTGAGAAGGAAACCTAAGTGTGATATTATGATTTATAATTAGAAAAATATACTTGGTCTTTGCCCTAGTCCCCAGCACAGAACTCTTTAAAGTTTTGGATTTTGGATTTCATAAATGTTATTTTGGATTTCATAAATGTTATGTTAATGAGGTGACTTTGGAAAGTCCCTAACTAACCTAAGGATGGGTGCTGCTTAAAGTCCTGGAACTTTCAGTCTTAACTCCTGACCTCCAACAGGGGGAAAGGGTAAGAGACTGAGTTTAGCTGTCAATGGCTAGTGATTTAAACAATCATGCCTATGTAATGAAGCCATAAAACTTCAAAAGGATGGGGTTTAGAGTTTCCAGGTTGATGAAAAAATGGGGATTAGGGGAGAGTGTTGTGCTTGAAGATAGCAGGAAGCTCTGAACCCCTTCCACATACACATCCTATGCATCTCTTCCATCTGACTGTTCCTGAGTTACATTCTTTTATGATAAAGTGCTAACAGTAAGTAAAGTTTCTGAGTTCTGTGAGCTGCTCTTGCAAAGTAGTTGAAACCCAGGAGGGGTTTGTGGGAACCTCTGACCAATAGCCTCCTAGTCAGAAGCATAGGTGATTAGACTTGTGATGAATGTCTGAAGTGGTCATGGGTGGGGGCACTCTTATAGGACTAAGCCCTCAACCTATGGGGTCTGATGCTATCTCCAGTAGACAGTGTTAAGACTTAATTTTGTGGTGGTCTGTGTGTGTGCGGGCACACATATTGGAATAACAAAGAAGAAAAATGAATGCCTGGGAGTTTCTAAACACTAAGGAAAATAAATTCCCATTATTACTACATGGTAGCATCTTTAAATGCCCTTAAGTCCCTGCATAATAACAGCATTAGAAAAAGCAGTAAACAGAAGGTTTGCTATTAATCTCAATATTTTCATTCAAGGAATGGTACAATAAATACTACGAGAGTTCTAGGATAATTAACCAATGCCATCAAAATGCTGGTACTTCAGGTTACAGAATTCTAGATTTTTCTTTATCAGTGTCTTCCTTTTTAAAATTTTATTTATTTGAGAGAGAGAGAGCATAAGCGAGCAGGGGGAGGGGCAGAGGGAGAAGGAGATAATCTCAGCAGATTCCACACTGAGCGCAGAGTCCCATATGGAACTTGATCTCACAACCCTGAGCTGAAACCAAGAGTTGGATGCTCAGCCGACTGAGCCATCCAGGCTCATGATTCCCCACTTCTGATACAGAGTTCTTTGTAATATCTAAACCAGTGATCTCTAAAGTTTTTTTGATTTACATGCCTTTTAGTAAAACATTTTTGAGTATATATCACCAATATATGTGTAACCATTTATAAATTATTTACTCACACAACTATGTTAGTATAAGATATATACACAAACAAGACATTTAAAAAGCACAATGTAAAAAGAATTTAGGACTGGGAAGTGTAATATCATCTTTCAGTGTGCCAGCTGGTTGCCTTGCATGCATGCTCTGGGGACTGCTGTTCTGCACCATGCAGAGGGATCAGCTAAGCAGACAGGGGCCTCACATCTAGCCAGGCAGCAATTTCAGATCACACCGGTTGGGATCATCTCTATATGTTCGATGATTGCACAGTTGGAGTTGTCCAGGCCACTTCTATTTTCTGTCTCTCTGCTAGATGCAGACTATTTCATTGCTCATGAGCATGTGGTCAGAGAATAACAAAGACTATGAAAACTATTCAAATTATCACTTTTGTATATTTGTTGTGCACAGTTATAACTGAGACAACGTTAAAACAAATGGCTAGACTGATGTACTGAATTATTTCTATTTGTAAATTATCCAGGGATCTCCAAGTCCAACTGATAGTCAAGGTTTACAGTTGATCAATCTGTCCAATACTACAACCTGTTTGCTATAGGATGCTACTTCTTGGCAGATAAGCTGTTCACTAACTAAGGTAAGTCAAGCCTTCTGGATAGCATACAAACTCTAAATGAACAGAGGCAGTTCAGTTTAATCCCACTTTAAGAATAACTGTAGGGGCACCTGGGTGGCTCAGTTGGTTAAGTGTCTGCCTTGGGCTCAGGTCATGATCTCGGGGTCCTGGGTTCCAGCCCCACATTGGGCTCTATGCTCAGTGGAGAGCCTACTTCTTCCTTTCTCTCTCTCCAATAAATAAAAGCTTTTTTTAAAAAAAAGTATAAAAATATAATACATAATATGGGTAGATTAGTAAATTGCTAACACAGAAATTTTTCTTTTTAAATATAAATATAAAAAGATTAAAAATATATTATCTTTAAAATACTAATAACAGGAAAACCTCAAGCAAATCTAATAAATATGTCTAAATATAGCACTAATTAACACAAATATAACAATAAAGATAGTATAAACGGTGATAATTACAGAGGAATATGGATGATTTTTATAAGAAAATACATTTTTATAAGAAAAATAAGTTTCTGAAATTGACTGAAGAGGCAAAAATTTAGAGACCAATATCCAAAGAAAAATTAGTTTGTTAAAATTTCCAAGTAATAAGTATAAGTTAATTCTTATTTCCTCAAGTTTCCCAAAGCATAAAAAGACATGGAAAATTTCCAAACTCATTTAACGAATTTGTTCATTCATTTAATGACTCCCATAATCTTAACTCTAGAAAAACAAAAACCACAGGTACATAAAACTTATGACTATATAAGCAAAAATCCTAAATAAAATTTTAGCAAATTGGTTTCGCATATTTTAAATAATATTTTGCTGGTATTATAACAGCAATACCTCATGATTAAATGGTGTTCGGAAATGAGGATATTTAATTGATATAATTCATCATGTTAATATGTCAAAGAAGATAAAGCACAATAAACTAGGAATCAAGGATATTTTCTCTTTTTTGTATGTTGTTTTCTTTTTTCGATATTTTCTTAACCTGATCAAGAATATTTATCCAAGACAAATAGTTAACTTCATATTTGAAGCTAAAACATGAAAGGCATTCCTATTCAAAACAGGAATAAGACAATACAGCTCAACAGTGCTACTCTTTAAGTAGAGGCAAATGATACCTCTGTCCACTGTAATTATCTATTAAAAAAATGCAAGGAAATCACTGAAAAATCTATGGAAATCAAAAACAGTTACAACACAAACAGAAATTGTGTTTCTCCCTATAGTCTACTATAATGAGCAAGCAAACACATTTGCAATAGCAGTCAAAGTATAAATTTAAGGAATAACTTCATATTTTTGAGGAATTTATTATTATTTTAAATTAGGTTCCATAAAGGTCCATTCATAGTGAAGTAGAGATTTTGGTTCTTTAAGAAAGAAACTGGACCTATATGGGGCAAGGCTATCTAAGACGTTACTGAATGACAGAAAATGTTTGAATAAATATGTTCATTATAGGAATTTCAAGATTTTGATTCTCTTCTAATATTCTGTTATCCCAATTAAGAGCTCCAATAAAATATAAATATTTGGAAAAGCCAATAGAATGGAGTTACTGTTTAATGGGTACAAGGTTCTAGTTTTGCAAGATGAAAGAGTTTTTGGAGAAGGATGGTGGTGACGGTGACACAACAGTGTGAATGTACTTAATATCACTGAACTGCACACCTACAAGTGGCTAAGATAGCAAATTCTGTTTTGTGTATCTTCATATAATAAACCTGTAAAAATATGAATTATGTATTCTTTTCCATTAATATTTATAAGAATTTCACATATTAAATATATATTTTGAAAATTAAAAAAACACCATAAAACTATATAATGTACAGTGCAAGAAGAGACAAAAGGAACTCATTAAAAATAAAGTTCAGAAACAGACTGAAGAATTTAATAAATTAGCATCAGTAAGGGTGGAATTTCAAATAAGGGGCAAAATAAGAATTATTCATTCAACAAATGCTGAGAGAATAATTGGCTAATTACAAAGCATCAACAAAAAGAAGTCAGATTGAAAAGCATTAAAGGAAAATATAGATTCAGTAAGTCACCCAAACAGAATTGCTCTTGGCTATACAACACATCCGGTTGAGGTAATGATGCTAAGGGCTGTTTCACGATTTAAAGGCTAGGGAGTTTCTGAACCTATCTTATGAGATGTTGATTTATGGCACTCACATTGTTTTGGTCTTTGCTGCATTATTAAATTCTTTTAATGCTTTGTTTTTATAATTTTTTCTACAAGATATAAACTTGGAAAACTGTGCTATTAATACTCAATGACATCATTTACAGTTTTTTTCCTAAGGAAATTCACTCGTGTTGCACAGCTTCATTAAATATGGCAAGTCTCTGAAACATTAGAAGTTTGGTTCTATGAAAAAAAACAACAATATATTCAAGATGTAGACACTATTTTATAAAAGCAAACTATCTTTAACTGGGCACTTAAGAAGCAAAGGAGAAATAAAAGTAATTCAGCATAGGAAAATCTTTTCTTAAATGTTTCAAACTGTTATAAAGGTGATAAACACTGAAAAATATCTGATGAATCTAGCTATTAAATGTTATTAAATCTAGCTTGTGCTAATTCCAGGTGGGAGACTATATTTGTTTATATGTTGTCTTTCTTTTTCTTTTTTTTTTTTTTTTTAAAGATTTTATTTATTTGACAGAGAGAAACACAGCCAGAGAGGGAACACAAGCAGGGGGAGTGAGAGAGGGAGAAGCAGGCTTCCTGCGGAGCAGGGAGCCCGATGTGGGACTCGATCTCGGGTCTCCGGGATCATGACCCGAGCCGAAGGCAGTTGCTTAACCAACTGAGCCACCCGGGCGTCCCTATATGTTGTCTTTCTAATGTGGCTTCGTATTACTTTTGAAATGCAAACCCTTGGGACACTGTCTACAGCATAATTACCACGACATTATGAAGACTAAGAGGCATGGGTAGGAAAAATCTGACACTGAAAACATTTCAGGTTGATTTTCAAAACAGAATATGCTTTCTCTTTTATCAAGGAGAAAACTCATTTTTAAGTCATGGGTTAGAAAGCCCCTTAAGTTCTGCATAGGATTAATTCAAAGGTAAAAAATAAATAAATAAATAAAGTCAGGTGTTAAGTTGAAAACATCTCTATTACATATAATTTAAATATCAACTTTTCAAAGCTTTTAAATTAAAGAAACGGCTCACCTTCCTCTGGTAAATAGCAATCCAATCTGTGGTAGCAAACCACTTGTGAGTTTTTATATCACTCACACCATTCTTCAGGTTTCCAAACCGCTTCGTCAAATCCACCTGCAGCAGGTTCCTTAGCAGGTCCTTGAGATCTGAACTGAAGTGCGATGGGAATCGGACCTGTACCAATACACCATGTTGTCACACATACATTTCGGTGGTTAGCATGGCCTCAACTTTAAACAGACCAGAGACCTCTGAAGAAAATGCTTTAAAGAGTTAACAGATCCATTTCTGAGCTCCTTGTGTTCTTACTGTGGTTCTCTGCAGGTGCCATCATCACCTTCTAACTCCTACTGTGTGTCATGACATTACCTCAGTTGATCTTCATTTAGGTATGCTGCAATATCTGTGTATGTCTCTTTCCCCCAGACCATGAGTCTGGGAGGAGGGGACTGTGCCACTTTTGTGTTGTTATTCTCAGAATTTATTACATCATTTCAAATAATGTAGATCATCCACTTAACAGTAATTGAGACTATGTACTACATGGCTCTCGGGCTGCATATATGGCAATGAGCTATGACATACTTGGTTAATATGGTATTAATTCTATTCTAACGATGGAGAAAATAGGATCTGTAGACATTGTATAACTTACCCAATCATTAGACTACAAAGTGGCAGAGTTGGGACTAAAAATCTAGTCATGATTCCTAGGCTCATGAATTTTGTTCTTTATTATATGGTCTTCAAATTTTAGAACTCCTTAATTTATATTCTGACTTTCAAAAAGCTCAACATGATGTGCATTCTCATATTGGCGAGGTATAACTCAAATCATTAGCAGGCAAAGCCAGACCCTAGGGCAAAGCCAGATTCATAACTATAGTCTTCTGACTGCTACTTAATGCTACTTTGTACATAAATGCTTCTCTAAGTGTTCCTAGGACCCACTTTCAACAGAATCAACTGGGAGAGTGGAGGGATAAAAGTGCTGATTCCTGGGGCTTACTTCAAATGATGGGAGCACTGGGTCTGAAATTCTGAGGTTTTTATCTTTAAGTGATTTATTCGCATGTGCATGAAAGCTTCAGAAACATTATCTGCAACCTTCTGGCCAAGTTTTATCTTTTCTATTAATGACAGATGAAAAAAATTTTAATGTAAATAAATTAAAATCATCATAGTAAAGGAAAACTAATATTTGTGTTCAACAACCAAAGACTAATTGAAGGTCATAACTGAACAGGATTTGGGGTCAACTCATATAAATTAGCAACCAAAAACCTCATTTTTACAAAGCCTATATTATCACAGATTATAAGAGGGTTTACGTTCTAAAAAAACCCACAAGAGATGTGAATTGCCACCATCTTAGGTTTTACTTTTTTTTAAAAATATTTTATTTATTTATTTGACAGAGAGGGAGAGATCACAGGCAGGAAGAGAGGCAGGCAGAGAGAGAGGAGGAAGCAGGCTCCCCACAGAGCAGAGAGCCCAATGTGGGTCTCGATCCCAGGACACTGAGATCATGACCCGAGCCGAAAGCAGAGGCATTAACGCACTGAGCCACCCAGGCACCCTTAGGTTTTACTTCTAAAAGTAAAGTTTTATTGGTATAATGGCTTATTAGAAGTTTGGCACTGTGCTAAAGTTAGTGCACACTGGCTCATAAAAACTGGCTTGTAAAAATCAAAATTTAACATTACAGTAAACATGATTATGATTTCCATTTTACCAGTGATGCAACTGAAACTTATACAGATTAAGTTATTTGCCTAAGATTATAGAGTTAATTAGTGATAGTAGAGCTGTAATTCCAAACCAGATACTCTGACTTCAGAGTACACACTCTTTTAATTATTCTATACTGTTTTCATGATTCAATAACCTGAAAATAGTTATTGTCAAGACACTTCCAAAAGACTGAAATTTTCATCTTAAAAATATTTGCCGCACACTTCCTCATTTATCCTAGTTGGAGTAGAAACTAGAGAATATGTGGTATTCAAAAGGCATACTGTTTAAAAATAACATGATTTATTTATACAGTGGTTATATTCCAACCTTGCTTAGATTCCAAAGAAGTAACTTATCTGAAGTGGAGCTATCTTTGTTTGGAATAGAGTCTGCACGAACTGTTCAAGGTAAAGTGCCAGTTATTTTCCCTCTCATGGTGTTCAGAACAGTAGACAATGTACCACATATAAATTATCTTTTGAATTCAGGTAATGTGCAACAGAATGCCTAAAGAATATGCCCGCCTAAATAGAGTAGTTCTTTATTTTGGAATGCAGCTAAAGTATTGGTGTTGGATTAGTTAATGTGTGTGCATATTTTGTAATCTTTAGAAGAGTGATTCTCAAATTGGAAGTTGTAGTTGGGGGGTTGTGATGGTAGACATCAGAGTCACTTGGAAACCTTATCATATGATAGACCTATCCTCTTCACCTCTACATCACATCCTCTACTTCCCCAGAGATTCTCTTAGGTAGCCTACACTTACATAGTAAGCATGTTAATGATGAGAGTATGTCAGATCCTTTAAGTATACTGAAGGAGAAATAATGGGAGTCATTATGAATTTTTTTTTTAAGATTTTATTTATTTATTTGACAGAGACAGAGATCACAAGTAGGCGGAGAGGCAGGCAGAAAGAGAGGAGGAAGCAGGCTCCCTGCTGAGCAGAGAGCCTTAGGTGGGCCTTGATCCCAGGACCCTGAGATCATGACCTGTGCCGAAGGCAGAGGCTCCAACCCACTGAGCCACCCAGGCGCCCGAAAGTATTTTTTTCTATGATTGTTCTGAAGCATAATCTGAAATGTAGTTTCTTTGTTGATTTAACTTTTCAAAGAGCCATGTTGATTCATCAAACTGAAGTCAGCAAAAACCAGAAAGTGACTTAAACACAGTTATGTTTTAGACTTTCACTTATGGTACATTAACATGGAAATACCAAAGATTTCTATAATGGGAAGAATGACTAATTTTTCCTTCAAAATTATATTAAGAGTGTTTTTTCTCTTATTATTAATAATTATAACTGCCATAGAAATTGAAATCAGAATCCTAGAATATTGGAGTGAAGGTAGTTTTAGTTTAATTTAGTCCAACCTTCATTTTAAGATAAGGAACCCAAGCTCCAGTGAGACTACAAACTCAGTTTTATTTTTGGGAAATAACTTACTCTTTTTGACTTCTATGTCTTTCTCCAGGTCCATTATTGGGCAAACAATGTGAAAGTACTTGAAAAAGAGCCAGATATAGAAAAGAAAAAGTCTAGACCCATTAAACTATGAGATCTGAGAGAGAAGATTATTGGAAACTGGCATTAACATGAAAGAGGTGTTTGCACAATATACACTAATATTTCCTGGTTAGGATTCTTTAACAACGTTTAGAGACTAAGCTACTTCTCAGTTTCCTAATGATATATTCTTGAGAATAAATCTACTTCTACAGTGAGGTACAGACATATAGAACAAATGTGACATATACCGTGTCTCAAAATAGTCTGTGATAATTTAAAAAAAATACAAACGTTTGGAAAACACAGACGACCGAGTCAGGATCTCTGAGAGTGAGTGTCCACTTCACGAAAGCTTCATGAAGGCAGAGACCATAACTAATTGCTGGTCTGACATATAATATGAACTCGATGAATATTAAATGAATGCAAGAATTCAATTTGACAAATGAGCCAATGCCTTCTACATGCTAGGCACACAATGCTTGGGATATAGTAGTAAACAAAATAAGACAAAGAGTCCTACCTTCACAGAGTTTACATTCTAGTAAGGAATGTCCTTCTATCATAACTTACAAACACTTGCCCTGTAAGGTCTTTGACTTTTACTCTAAAGAAAATGGGGAATCACTGCAAGGCTCTTGCAGGGGTAACAGGGTCTAAGTTAACATTTTTAAAGAATCAGTCTGGTGATTCAGAAGACAGCAGTATCAGTGGAGGTGGTAAGAAGTGGCTGAATTCTGTGTATATTCTAACAACAGATAAAGATAGAGTCAAAATGGTTTTCCTGTGCATTAGATACAGAGTGACTCCAGGGTATCTTGGCCTGAGTAACTGAAAGGGTCATGTTGCCATCAACTGAGATGGAAGAGCAGTGGGAGGAACAGATTTGCTAGGGAAAACAAAAATCTGTTAGTTTTGGACAGATTTAGTTTAGGATATTTATTAGATATCTGAATGAAGATCTCAGGTAGGAAGTCGGCTACAAGTGTAGGCAACCCAGAGTCAGGTAGGGACTGAAAAACTGAATTTGGAAATTGTCAGTTGGCATTTGAAGTCATGAAGCTGGATGAAACTACCAATGGAGAAAGTGCAGAGGAGAGAAGAGGACCAAGGCAAGGAGGTTGACAAGGAAAGATTAGTAATGCAGGAATAAAACTAAGATTGTGAAGAGTCACTGAAGCAAAGGGTACAGATAATAAATGAACCACTGAATTAGATTCTGTTTCTGGCTTTGCCACAAACTACCTTTTATCTTTGGGCAATTCTGAATCTTGATTTACCTACATATAGGATAAGGGAGTTAAACTTAATAAAACTGAATATTCTTTACCATCTCAAAAATTCTACCAGCCTATCACTTCCGTAGAAAGAATACCTGAGTTTCAATCCCAGCTCCAGTCACATACATGCTCTATGCTTTTGGGCAAACTCTTTCATCTTTCTGAGTCTCAGTTACCTCATCTATAAAATGATGAAAGTATACTTCATCCCCCCAGTACAAAAAGAAATTAGGTAACTTTGATGAAACAGAGGCAAGGCACTAACTCAATACATTTTTTAATTTTTTCAACCTTTCTGTTAGAATAATATTTTAATAAGTTGAGTTTTTGAATCAAAGAAGGAACTTGGAAGACAGCAATATCTATTACTAGATATCTAGACTACTCAAGGACTGTATTACAAAAGTCATTTGGAGAATGCAAGAAGTTTCTTCTTGTCTTATGCTCTACATGTTAATTTATAGAAAAGCATATACTTCTTGTCTTATGGTACTTAAATTTGGTAGCATGAAGGAGAAAAAAGGAAAACTATGACCTATTTTAGAAAAACAGCTTTGTAAATATAGCTGATATTTTAAACTTCATCAAGTTACATTATGTAATATGTTAAACCAACTACAAAATTTACTCTGAATTATCAAACTTGATAGAGTATTGGTTCTGCTTATAAAGAATTGCACATTTTTGGTTTTATGAAAGATTAATATTTTCTAAAAATTAAGAAGTTACATCCATAAAACAAATCAGATCATCTTGTTACCATATCCATACCGAGTGATTTAAATTCACTAACCACTTTATCTTTTTTTTGGCTTTAGAAATAAGACCAAAATCAAGTTTGTCTGCATTCAGTTTAATCACAGAGTTACAAAGTTGATCTCTCATTGAAGAAGGGAAAATTTTTACTGCTTTTCTTCTGCAAGTGATAGGGAGATGGAGTAACTAGTAACATTATTTTTTATGCACTGGGATAAAATTTACTGGCTTAAATGACTCAAAAGAATTTGCGCACAGCCACCAAACAATAATCTGTTAGCTTCTGTCCACAAGCATGATGGGATACATTTTTAAAAATTACTTTTCTGCATCTGAAACTAGTGATGTACCACATGCTGGCTAATTGAATTTAAATTTAAAAAAAGAAAAAAATTACCTTTCTAAATTAGGTACAGTTCTAAGAAATCTATACCTCAGTAACAAATTTATCTAGCAAAAATGAGCAAATATATTAATAAATTTTTCAAAAGGCATAACAACTTTCATTCATTAGGCTTTCTATAGATATGGTGCCAATCTCCACACTGCTTTATAGGACCTGAGGCAACTTTAATCAGCCTGGATCCTATATGTAAAAAGAACTAGTACATTTGAAAAATACTTATTAAATATTAGTACTACAACGGTGGGCTCTCTGATCTGTTCTCTTACCTATGCAAAAAGAGTGGGAGTTATGATAAATCTAGATGGTTACAGAGGACCACTATCAACCCGATCCTCATGCTCTCCACTACAAAACAAATTGGCCATCATTTGCCCAAAGAACCACTAGAGTAAGGACCGTCTCAAAGAAAGGATTAAGAATAATTTTAAATGACCACAGCAAAGTGTTAAGAAATGGCCTGGGTTTTAGGCATTGGTAAAGCTGCTTCTGAATTTTATGGAAATGACTGAGTTCTCTAAGCTTCATTAAGTATAGCCATAGGCAAAAAGAAAATGGCATTTAAATTTCCCCCAAAGCATTAACAATGGCATCTTAGAAAAAGTGTAGCGGCATTTCTGTATATGTGTAAATTATTTAGGAAATAGAATCTATGCAGAAAAGAGATAATGTAGCAGGTTTGGGACCATTACCGTTACAGAAGCCCTGCTTGCAAGTTTAGCCCTGGGCAGGTATCTGGGAAGTGGCATGGTAGCAATTCCTCACAATGAAATGAAACTTTCCCTAAATAATATGAGTGGTTCGCTGTACCTAATTGTCTGTATAAACAATATGGCTTATTCTGAATATCTATTTTGCTCTGTGAATTTGGGATGTAGGTGTGCACTAGTTAGAAGGTGTATATGTGATCCCAGTAAAATCACTGGGCTCTGAGTCTCTAATGAGCTTCCCTGGTAGACAACAATTTGTTGCTGGAAGAATTAAGTTCATCCCTTGTTAACTCCACTAGGAGAAGACTCTTGAAAGCCTTGCCTAGTTTCCTCAAGAGACTGCCCCATGAGCCTTTCCCTTTGCTGATTTTACTTTGTATCTTTTTGTTATAAGGTATCTTATAATGCAGGTACTTGTTACAATAGAAGGTATTCATTTCTTGGGTATTACTATATGCTAAAGTCTGTGATTCTTCCTACTGAAACTCCTAAACTAGAAATGGTTCTAGGGACCCATGACACAAAAAGGAATAGCCAGGTAACTACTAATCAGTTACCTTTCATGTGAATGTGAATTTCCCTTGAGGAAAAACGACTGTCTTTGATCATTCTATATATACATGTGTTTACAACTTCATATTTTGTATAGCGTCTCCTTGTGCATTTTTGGTGTTCATTAAAAATGGGATATCTAGGGACGTCTGGGTGGCTCAGTTGGTTAAGCGACTGCCTTCGGCTCAGGTCATGATCCTGGAGACCTGGGATCAAGTCCCACATCGGGCTCCCTGCTCGGCGGGAAGCCTGCTTCTCCCTCTCTTACTCCCCCTGCTTGTGTTCCCTCTCTGGCTGTGTTTCTCTCTGTCAAATAAATAAAACCTTTAAAAAAAAATGGGATATTTACTTTATATATAATGAAGCTCAGAATTATTTTTAATTATATAATTTCAAGGACTGTAAAGTTATGATTTCCACAACAGCTATTACTTGATTGCCTTACTTGCAAGTATCAATTTTGAACACAACATTAACTTTTATATTTCTAAGAGCAATGCAACCAGATACAGTTGCTGTGGAAACCATAACTGATTCTTGTCATAGAGTATATGGCACCAAAGTATGAAATTTAAAGACTATATATAGAAACTCAGCATATATATTGCTAGGATATGGCAAATTTATTTATTTATTTTTAGGATATGGCAAATTTAATGCAAGGATTATTAAGATGTTTCTGTCAACTATGCATTTCTAAACTTGAACCTTGACATTGTGTGAATATTTGACATTTAAAATACCACCTCCTGCATAAGAACTAATATAGAGGACAGTAGGAGAAGGAAAGGAAATGGGAAGTAGGGTAATTCGGGGAGGGAAATGAAACATGAGAGACTTTGGACTCAGAAACAAACTGAGGGTCTTGGAGGGGAGGGAATGGGGGAATGGGAGAGCCTGATAGTGGGTACTGAGGGCACATATTGCAAGGAGCACTGGGTGTGGAGCATAAACAATGAATCTTGGAACACTGAAAAAATAAAATAATATAATAAAATACCACCTCCTCCTTTTTTAAAGGAAAAATATGTGTAGGAGAGAATCTAACAAGTTGATTGTTTAAAAATACCAACCTGTCAGAATGGCCAAAATTAACAAGACAGAAACAACAAGTGTTGGAGAGGCTGCGGAGAAAGGGGAACCCTCTTACACTGTTGGTGGGAATGTAAACTGGTGCAGCCGCTTTGGAAAACAGTGTGGAGATTCCTTAAAAAATTAAAAATAGAGCTACCCTATGACCCTGCAATTGCACTACTGGGCATTTACCCCAAAGATACAGATGTAGAGAAAAGAAGGGCCATATGTACACCAATGTTCATCGCAGCAATGGCCACAATTGCCAAACTGTGGAAAGAGCCAAGGTGCCCATCAACAGATGAAGGGATAAAGAAGATATGCTACATATATACAATGGAATACTATGTCTCCATCAGAAAGGATGAATATCCAACTTTTGTAGCAACATGGACTGGACTGGAAGAGATTATGCTGAGTGAAATAAGCCAAGAAGAGAAAGTCAAGTATCACATGGTTTCACTTACTTGCTGCGGTGCATGAGGGGTAACCTGGAGGACAGTGGGAGAAGGAAAGTAAATGGGAACTAGGGTAATCCAGGGAGGGAAACGAAACAACAGAGACTTTGGACACAGAAACAAACTGAGGGACTTGGAGGGAGGCAGATGGAGGGATGGGAGAGCCTGGTGGTGGGTACTGGGGACACCTAAAGCGTGGAGCACTGGGTGTGGGGAATGGGGAATGAATCTTGGAACACTGGAAAAAAAAAAAAATCTAAGCAACAATAAAAAAAAAAGAAAAAAAGAAAAATAAAAATACCAACCTGATTTAAAATATTGTAACAGAGAAAGAATAATTTAATTTTTGAATGTATGTATTTCAGTGAATTAATCACTTCATTAAATACATTTGATTTTAATTTTGATGTCACTGATACCTATAATCTTTGTAACATGATTTCAGAATGGAAAAATGTAATAAATATAAAATTTTGCATAAAATAACCTACTTCTAAAAAATTAGAAAAAGTAATTATCATTGAAACATATATTTTAAATGATACATCATGCAAACCACTGATGATTAAAGTTTGATATGAAATAAAAACATATTCATAAGTAGTTAAAAAATTTTTACAGTGTAATGATCGGCTAATAAAAGCCAGTTCACACAAATGAAGATACATTCATTTTAAATAAAGCAATTTTTCTAACTGTAATTTAGTTATGATGGCATCCTTGTCAGATAGTTTTATTCCTTTTATGAAGTTAAGTACAAATAAAAGCAATGTAGTAAAGACTCAGGAACTTTGTAATGATCTATATAATTAAAGTATTTGGAACTATTAGTGTAATTTCTGATTCTTAATTTTGGTTGAGCCCTATATGTACTGTTTTTTCCTATATAAACATACCTCTAATAACATTTATGAACTAGGCACAGTAAGAGATTAAAAACAATGAATAATTTTAACAATATGCTGCTGTAATAAAAGTTATATGGGTGTGGTCTCTTCCTCTCTGTCCCTCTCTCAAACTATCTTATTGTACATTACTCACCCTCTTGTGATGATGGGAGATGATACTATGCCTATGTGTTGACATGAAATGAGGTGAATGATGCAGGCGTTGTGACATAGTGATAGGCTATGACTGACCTGATGATACCTCAGAAGGAGGATCACCTGCTTTGGACTGTAGTTGACTGCAGATCACTGAAACTGCAGATAAGGGTGGACTATGGTATGCTTCTCTTATTCAGTGATTTTAAAGTATTTTAGTTCTCTCAACATTCTTTATATGATCTTTGGTTCTTATTCTTTCTTGAGATTTTACATAATCTACATAATGGTGTCAATCTACAAAGCTTATGCAACATTATAGAAATAATGAATAACAGAGGAATAATTAATAATGAAATATATTACTTACCTTTCCAGAAACAATCTTTTCATAAATCTGAATAGGTTGGTCTGCAAAGAATGGGGGGTAGCCAGCTGCCATTTCATAGATTAACACGCCTAATGCCCACCAATCCACTGCCTTATTGTAGCCCTAAGACAAACAGCAGAAAATACGATTATTACTTAATCTACTCAAAAGAGAATGGAGTCATAGGTGATTTCAAAATGATCTTCAAGCATATGAAATTTGTTAAAGAGCAGTTGCTGAGCAGCTAGCTATTCAGGATAGAATTAAAAAATGAACAAAATATATCAGATCACATTTGAATTAAACAATAGGGAGAATTTCCAGATATTGGAATTGGATATCAGGAAATACTATTAAATCTTCTTCCTAAAAACACTAAAAATATTGTAGATAATAAATATCCCCTAGTTAATTGGGATAATTTAGTTGTTGTTCAACAATAGGAAAGGAGTTACAAAATACCTTTTCACGTCCATTCTAGGTCCATAACCTTATATATCAAGTAATCTAGAGCATTCTTAGAAAAATCAAAGGTTTCTAAACAAAATGGTAGATACTGGACTTCACAGTAAAAGTGGAGTTGACTTCACAATACTCTATACTGTTGCTGTTTGGAGGTGAATATACTATGGACAGTTTCATCCACTTCACAGGATTTTAATGAAAGCTACAAGTTTAATTTGGAGCCTAATGTAAATATTCAAGTTTACTTTAGCTATTCTATATCTTGCTTCTCATCTCTAAAAGGTATACAGAAAAAATTACTAATGCAGGGGGTTTTGCAAGGACTTTATCAAATAAAAGGAAATAACTTACGTAAAAGTGCACTGCAACCCAAATGTACAATTCTAAGGTTATTTTTAATTGTTTTTTGTCTCATACTAAACTTGGTAAAATTAAGAACTAGCAGTATTTATAAGAAAATAAAATATTAACATGTTTATATAAAGTTTGTTATCAATTATGATCAATGTCAGTTGGCACAAAAGACTATGGGGAAAAAAACCCAACTCAATCATGGAGAGAAATGAACAGAATTCTTGCCACATCTTTTGGTTTGCCCCCAAATTACCTTTACCACTCCTCATACTTCAAATTTTTGTTAAAATTCTACCTTTATAAACTATTTAATATTCAAATTATTAGCTAAAATATACTATAATACAGAGATTTTTTTCTGCATGTTTTTAAATGGAGACTATCATAAAAAGAACAGCACTTTGTTTTGCTAATAGAAATGGACATTAACTTTGCTTTAATTCTTTTTTTTTTTTTTTAAGATTTTTATTTATTTATTTGACAGAGAGAAACACAGCTAGAGAGGGAACACAAGCAGGGAGAGTGAGAGAGGGAGAAGTAGGTTTCCCCGCCGAGCAGGGAGCCCGATGTGGGGCTCTATCCTGGGACTCCGGGCTCATGACCTGAGTCGAAGGCAGATGCTTAATGACTGAGCCGCCCAGGTGCCCCTTGCTTTAATTCTTTTAATTCAACTCACTAGTAATGTCATTCATTACAGTACTTTTACTATAAAGAAAGCATATGATATTGAGCCAGATCCTTTTTCTATACTTTGATTTCTATTTTTTAGATGGTGTATTAATGTTCATAAAAACATATGGCAGACATTTTAATACCCTAGGTGTAGGGAATTAAATCAATAAGAAAAACTAAATTACAGTAGAAAATGGGCAAAGGACAGGAACTAATAATTCAGACATACACACACACAAAACTCACCAAATGTCTATAAAGCATTAAAAAAATCTAATAACCAAAGACATGAGACTTAAAATTATAAAATATCATTTCTGCCTATTAAATTAGTAATGATTTTTAAAATAATATCTAATACTAGATAGTGTGACTAAACAGTCACTCTCACACTGCTAATGGGAGTTTAAAATGTTACAGTCTTTTTGGAAAGTACTCTGGCAATATTTATGCAGAGACTTACAAATGTTCATACCCTTCGTCCCTGTAATTCTACTTCTAGGAATCTGTCCTGAAAAAATAATTTGAAATGCAGAAAAAGCTTTATGTACAAAATGTTTATGTTTATCACAGTTATTTATAACAGCAAAAAAAGAAAAGGAAAAGGAATGACCTGAATACTTAGCAATAGAAGAATGGCAAAATACTTTTTGATACATTTGCAAATAAGCCATTAGAATGATGTTTGCATGCTTGTTATCATTCAAGTGAAAAAAACTGAGTATAAACTATACGTTCGCTATATCTCAACTATGCACAGAAAATGGTATTAAAAATTTTTCTTTTAAAAAGTCTGTCTCTGGATGGTGAGATGATAGGTTTTTTGGGTTGTTTCTTTTTATTTTTCTGTCTTTTCCAAATGTTGTGCAATGAACATTATTACTTTTACAAGATATTGACATTTTTGAAAGTTTTGGGGCTTATTCTGTCATCACATTGTTGAATGTTCTCACAGAAGAAATGGGTTAACGGCAATGATATTTAGATTATAAATGACTAAAAAGTTATAGATGATTTAAATTATAAATATAATGGGAGGAAAGTTGAATGAAGCCATTTATTTTATTCTTATATTTAGGTATATATAGGTTAGCCAAATTTCAATTATTCAGGGGGCTGTTTTCCAGTTTGTAAATATTAAGGCATGTGTACAGTCCCTGTCTCTTTCCTTGTCACTATTTGTGTTTAATCATTGTCAGTTTCTCCTTTCTAGCTTTCCCTACATAGGATGGCAATGGGAAGCAAAACAGATCCAAAACCATCCCGTTGTTACAGATTTCTCTCACCAAGTCTTCACTGCTTTGAAAAGTAGATCTTTTTTTTTTTTTTTTAAGATTTTATTTATTTATTTGAGAGAGAGAAAGTGAGTGAGAGAGAGCATGAGAGGGGAGACGGTCAGAGGGAGAAGCAGACTCCCTGCAGAGCTGGGAGCCCGATGTGGGACTCGATCCCAGGACTCCAGGATCATGACCTGAGCTGAAGGCAGAGGCTTAACCAACTGAGCCACCCAGACTCCCCAAAGTAGAACTATCTTAAAAAAGACTCTAACTATTCAATTGCTCTAACATTCCTGTTTTAAACTAAAAAGAAGTTTGCATACATTTCTTTCATTTAAGTGGTAAAGTTGAAACAGAAGAAGAATTGAGAATTAGTACATATTATTTTTACATTTGCCTTGTGGGATAACACATGCAAAAGTTTCCCACCCTCCTGTGACTGGGAATAATTATGCAAAGGCTGTGCTTTTGGTTTCAAAACATAGACCTTTTCCTTTTCTTTTTACTACATCTATATGAGATGATGTATGTTAATTAAACATATTGTGGTAATCTATTCCACAATCTATGAAAATCAAACCATCATGTTGTATGCCTTAAACTTATACAGTAATTTATGAGTTATTCTCAGTAAAATTGGAAGAAAAAAATATGGATCTAGAGGTTAGATTTATTCACATTTTTTTTTAAGTGGAGTTGATATACAATATTACATGCAGGTGGGCAACATAGTGATTCAACACTTTATATGTATTATTAAATTGGTCACCATGATAAATCCAGTTACCATGTGCCACAGTACAAAGTTATCATAATATTTTTGACTATACTTCCTATGCTCTACCATACTATTTCTCTTAGATCCAGAGTTAAAACTGAGAGGTTACTGGATTAGTGGTAGACTGTAATTATTATTTTAGTAAGCAGACATAAAATCATAATTTAGATGAGATAAAAGTGTAATATTAGATCAGTAAACTATTTTGACAGAAGTCCACAGTGATGCATGCCTTATTTTTTTACTTCTTACATAATGGCATTATAAATATACCTTGCTGAGGATTATCTCTGGAGCCAAATATTCTGGAGTGCCACATAATGTCCAAGTTCTGCCTTTAACCCTTTTGGCAAACCCAAAGTCTGTAACCTATAAAAGAAAACAAACAAACAAACAACTTGTGAACATTCATTAGTTCACAATAAATGTATTATACTTAAGTTGAAAGCTGAAAATCAGGGTTAAAATTAAAACTATGAAAAAAAATTAAGTCAGTGTAATTGAGACTAATCCATGCAGGCCACTATTAGTGAAGGAAGGTTCACTCTGGAGACTTTTCCCTGACTCAAAGAAATAAACATCAAAAAAACAACAGTAGATAGTTTTAACAAAAATGAAGCAGTGCCAGAAGTATTCCTTGAGTCCAGCATATGCTCTGCCATGAATTGTGTCATTAGAAGTGCAAAAGTATCAACAGGAGAACCTACTGGTAACTGTGTAAAAAGGGAAGCTCTCACTCTATTGACAGAGGAAACAAAGAAAACACCTCCACTAGTTCAGTACTGGCAGCCAGGGCTCTTCGGCAGCTGCAAGGAGCACAGACTCTGGAGACAGACTGGGTTCAAATTCTGATGCTACTGTCTATGTGACCTAACTAGCCTTAAAATGAGGATAACGGTAGTACTTATACTTTATAAGGTTATCAGGACTAAAAAAGATGATACATGCAAAACACTTGGAATAATGCCTGGCACTAAATGAGAGCTCACAAATTTAGCTATTCTATATATTTCTGTATGTAGGAGCCTGTGTTCTGTTCACAACTATAGACTATGGGAGGTATAAACAGGTTCTATTCTTGATGGGATTTTAGGTCTCTGTAATAGTGGCAGAACTATGAGCTCAATTTAAGCTATTACGAAGAAATAACCCTCTGGCTCAAAGGAAAGAAATCCAATATGGGTAGCTGAGGTTAAATACATACAATTTTTACCTCATATATTTTCAAATACATTATATAAATGTGTTCAAATCATACCTGGATATACCCTTGGTGGTCAATTAAGAGATTTTCAGGTTTTAGATCTCTGTAGATGAGGTCTAGTGAATGGAGGTACTCGAATGTTAGCACTATCTGAGCTGCATAGAACCGTGCATGGGGTTCACTACAAAGAAAAAAAAACATTGATTTTTTTCTATAAAATAAGTTAACACACTAATTAGTAGAGTATGTAAAAAAATTTAATGTAGGGTAGAGATATTTTGGAAGCAAAAAATTATTTTCTTTTAAACATACAATAAAGAATCATGTTAGTTTCTGAGTATCTACTAAACCTCTGAATTATCTTCAAATAATACTTTTTAATACACTTAGGAAGCAGCATATATTGAAGGAAGATATAACTCTAAAATAGTCATCTTATTTTAAATTATTATTGGCCATATTAGAAGATATTGATGTCTTTATAATTATGTCTGACCTTGAGAATGACTGAAAAGCAAATGTGTCAATTACATGGTCTATCAGGCCACTGTTACTGTTGATAGGCTCTGTTTACATTTCTCACAGATTTAAGTACTTAGAGAATTTCACTACACAGAAGTTGTTTACCTGAATTAATTTGAAGACTAATGCTATTTCACCCAGACTATTCCTATTACAAAAATGATATAGTCTCATTATCAAAAATAATCACAAAATATTGATGAAGAGTAAAGGGCACCCATAACCCTATCCAGAAGCCATAGATATAATTCTGGAGTCTGAGTCTTAATTTTCAAATCTTCTACTATGCATGTTTACATAGATATAAAAACACAGGTGTAAACATTATGTGTAAACATGAACAGTTCTTGTATGCACATACTAGATCAATTCATAGATCAGTGTAATGTTGATGCCACATTCTGAGTATAACTCCAAAGGATGTAATAATTTTCTAATACTGAGTTTCTATTTCATCTGCTAGTGTATCCAGTGAATTTTGCTAACTGGCCTGATAAACAATAACTTTCAGATTTATGTCCTCAATGAATAACTTGAACTATGAATAGAATTTCCCTCAAGATGGCTGGCATTAATTTGATCTTAAAGTACTAGAAATAGAAATTCCAAAAAAGACTATATATGCTGTTCCTTTTGCCTATCACTATACTTCTTAGGTTCTAGCCTGATACATATCAGATGCTCAGGAAATATTTGTTGAATAAATGAGTATGTAAAGAAAAATAATTTTAGGGGAAAATATTTTATAATACCTTTAGAGTTTCAGCCCCATTCAAGACTGTAAAATCTGTATTATACATTGTATGACAAGGAATGGGGGAGGGACATTTTAAAGGGAAATTTGAAGAATCATCCTTGTCTTTGAAACATCCCTCACTTTGGAAACATTTCCCCTCCAATTTCCATGCATCTGTAAATACAAGATGCACTTAGTACCTTATACTTAAAAATAAATATAAATTTATCCGAACAAATATAAGATGCACTAAGCATTTTATATTTTTCCACACACTGATATCTGAGTGGAGGAACATGAACATTACATAGATCTGTAATCAAATTGTTGAAAGATGAAGGAAAGCAAAATATTCTGTAGGAAGACTTAATGCTGAAGCAGCTCTAAATCATGCTCCCAAGTTTCTAAGATAGGAGTTAGTAGTGTGAGTGAAAGATTAGAAAAGACAGTGCCTCAGTGTGAATTACTGCAATAGACTTGCTTTTCCTCCTACTACCAAGTCAAGTATTAAAGAAATATGAGTGTGGGAGTTGCAAAGAAAAGAAGTTAGTAATTACAGAAAAGGGAAAAAATAGTTTTTGAAAACAGGCTTAGGTGTAATGCTTCAGTGTAAAACTTTGAATTATCATAAGGCAATCTGAGGATTCTGGGTCTGTGTGGACAAGAGAAGTAGGAGAGAGGAAAATAAGAGGTGAAGGGAATCATTAAAAATAAATAGAAGTTGCTTCCTTCTCATATTAGGTCAATAAATGTATTTTGGCATAGGCCTCAGATAACCAAAATAACTCTAATGTTGGCCTATAATTGAATATGATCTTGTGATAATCTGAATCTATCATCATCTTTTCCCAAATCAGATTACCATCATCATCAGCCCAGTTTGAACTCCTGCAACATGTTTTCATCATGACAACATATAATGTGCTAAATGAAGCTGGACCTGTTCTGGGTTTCAGTTTCATTCTATTAGTGATTACTAATAAATAGTAGTAGCTTACAAACTATTACACACAGGTAAGGTTAACAGAATCTATTTTTAAAATTGTGTAGCCAAGAGGCGCCTGGGTGGCTCAGTTGGTTAAGCGACTGTCTTCGGCTCAGGTCATGATCCTGGAGACCCGGGATCGAGTCCCACATCGGGCTCCCTGCTGGTGGGAAGCCTGCTTCTCCCTCTCTTACTCCCTCTGCTTGTGTTCCCTCTCTAGTTGTCTTTCTCTCTGTCAAATAAATAAATAAAATCTTAAAAAAATAAAATAAAATTGTGTAGCCTTGTAAGTAATAGCCTAATAAGGCATAAACTAATTATTTTAAAGATTTTATATTTATTTATTTGAGAGAGAGAGAGAGAGCATGCACAAGCAGGGGGAGCAGCAGGTAGGAGGAGAGGGAGAAGCAGACTCTCCGCTGAGCCCCCGAGATCATGATCTGAGCAGAAGGCAGACACTTAACAGACTGAGCCATCCAGGTGCCCAAACTCTTTAAATTACTTGTATATTTTTAAAGCTCAATATAGCAACTTTAAGGAGAATTAAATTTGTTTGAAACAAATTTTCATAAACTTGTCACTATGATACTGTTATTATCTTTTCTAGGTACTCCCTTATCTTCATCTTTACACAAACCTCTTCCCCAGAATTGTATTAATATTTTTCAATTATTAAAAGTATGTTTAAATTAAATTTTTGCATGTTCTGAAAATTCTTTAAATAATGGACCTTCATAATACCAATCAAGGGTAGAGTATTTACAATGGTATCATGGTGCTTCCATTTTATTTTTATTTTTTAAGATTTTTAAAATTTATTTGACAGAGAGAGAGAGCACACGAGCAGGGGGCAGGGTGGGACAGAGGGAGAGGGAGAAGCAGACTCCCCGCTGAGCAGGGAGCCTGATGCAGTGCCTGGTAGGCACTTAACTGACTGAGCCACCCAGATGCTCTTTTCATTTGATTTTTAAAACTCAGTATGGTGTGGCCTCTTATTAATGTTTCTACAAAATTTCTTCATATAGATAACATATTACTAAATTAAATGAAATAAATTTTTAGCACTGACAACTTAAATATTTACTTTTAAACAAACATACAACATATAAAGATTTGAGGAGGATAAAATATTAGTTACCTGAATCTTCCAATTCTTCTTAGGTGTGAAAACATTTCACCCCCAGGGACATATTCCATAACCATGTATAAATTAGAATTATCCTATGAAAAAAATAAAAAGAATAAATCAAAATTATGAAATCTAGATTATTTTAAGAATATATTTTAAGATAACACCATGTTAAATTAGTAAAAGACAAATTTAAAATTCTACCTGAGAGATTACTAAACATCGGGAAAGAGAGAATAAATGGAAGATACTTCAATTTTTCTACAATGGGGAATTCATTTTTCTTTCCCCTAGTATTCTTGCCACAGATTAGTTTGGGATTTTTGCTGTTGCTGTCCTTGCAGGGAACACTCATTTTTTGAACAATTAGACACCAAGTCAATAACTTAATGCTACAGTGGATGCAAATGAATAAGAATTAAAATAACAACTTGAAAAAGTAAGAATGTTTACATTTTATATAAATTAGGTCAGAGAAAATGATTTTTAATATCATCCTAAATGCACAGATGTTCATCTGATTTAAAGAATAAAGGAAAAGGAAAAAGATTAAAATGGTTCATATGAATTAATATTGCAGAGATGCCAAGAATCATTCTAAAGAGCTGAAAAGCTGCCAACTTCAAGAATAAATCTTGTGCAATTTTAGGAGACACCTGAATGGAAGACCAAAGACTGTTCTGCCTTGTATAAATGGAAAGATTAGAACAAATTACTAAGGAAAAGAAGATGATAAGATTGTATCAGAAAAGGTTTAAAAGGAACATAAGCAGTTGTATTCATTTGCATGAGTTTAAGAACTGTTTAATAAGATATTTCTATGGGTTTTGATAAATTGAAATATTTGAATTTGTAATACCATCTCATGAAAAATTACATATAACCTTTAAAAATTTCCTTAAGGAGAGCCAAAACCTTGTCAAATGTTAACCTAAGTTTTTAAGCACAACAGGATTTAATTATGTAAAATCTAAATATATTAACTTTTTGTTTATTCATATTTTCCAGGTTTAACCTCTGGCTTAGAATCTTATCACAGTTTCATATTTTTAAAAACATAGGAGGGTAAAATTATTTTATTTGATTACTGTAAAATCTACCTTAAAAGAGTATTCCAGTCGAACAAGAAAAGGAAAATTCACCGCCTGTAATATTCTTTTCTCATTCAAGGTGTGCTCTATTTGCTTCAGCTTAACAACCTATGATTGAAAGACAAATATATTTAATGTACTTGAACAGAATTTAACACTTACTATAACTTTAGAAGAAAAAAATTAAATAAAATGCATTTTATATAATAATGAGCTTGGATAAGGAAAATCACTAAATTGGATAAGGGTGATAATAACCACCAATGAGGTTTACCAGATTCAAATGAAAATCCTAACAGAAGATTTAAAATTTGGTCTTAAGAAGGTCAACTATGATTTTCAGTCAAGAAGTAAAAGCTAAGAAGAAATAGACTCTTAATACATTACTTAAAAAATTGGTATGTGAAAATGCTTAGCTCCTAATGACTTACAGTCAGTCCACCAAAGTAGTTGGTACAAATCATTGCAATAAGCAGGTATTGATTTTAAGTCTTCAGAAGATCAGCAAGGAAATTAAGGATTGAAGAAAAGCCAATAATTGAAAAACAATGGGTAAAAATGAACAATCTGCTTATTTCCTAATACTGGAATAAATACAAGATTAAATTCTAAAAATTTAATTTGTGCAGTCACAAGAGAGGACACACAAAATACTGGCAAAATAACCAACGAGGTCTTATAACAAATAGGTCATTAAGAATTAATCAAGTCTATTTTGGATTGTCTACTCAATTAAATATATAGCAGAGGAAAGCAACTTATCTTCATGAAGACTATGTTTCTATCCCACAAGTGATTCTATTTTTAATTTAAGAAGAGGTTAAGGTTTTTTTTCTTAGGGAGATATAAATAATTGTCCAATATATGTGCAAATCATTGGAAAGTGGCATTCTTTCTTGCTAGAGGCTTACTGTCAGTGAATTCAAGAAATTGAACATAAATAAGAAAGGTAAATATACCATCCAGTTATTAATATATACAATTATAGCATAAAAATAATACTGAGTAAAGAATACCTGACTGAGAGTCAGAAGATCTGTATTCTAGGTCTTCTAATCAAGCAGTTTTGTGATTTTGGAGATGTTATTTCAATTCTTAGGATTCTGGTTTTTTTAATCTATAATATGAAGTGGTTGGACTACTTCGGTCCAAATTCTAACTAGTTACAGAACCAATTAGTCCATACTTATTACAATAAATTATGCAACATTAGCTCGAAGATTACTATTGCTTTGTATTTACTTTAAAACTAGGCCTTAAAAATTTATTATTATTAGTAGTAGTAGTAATAGTAGTAGTATTTAGCAGTTTCAGGTTCACAGAATTGAGCAGAAGATACATTTCTCATGAGACTCCCCTCCCCACACAGGTATAGCTTCTCCAACTTCAACTCCCCCATCCCCTGCCCGAGTGATACATTTGTTACAACTGATGAACCCACACTGAAACATGTTTATTACTGAGAGCCCATAGTTTATACTAGGGTTTACTCTTGGTGTTGTACATTCTGTGGGTTTGGACAAATGTATAATGACATGTGCACACCGTTATAATACCATACCAAGTTTTCACTGTCCTAAAATTTCTCTGTGCTCCACTTGATCATCCATTCCTCTCTAACCACAGGCAATCACTGATCTTTTTACTGTCTTCCTAGTTTTGCCTTTTCTAGACTGTTATGTAGTTGGAATCATAGAGTATGTAGACTTTTCAAACTGGCTTTTTTCACTTAGTAATGGCTTGATAGCTCATTTCTTTTGAGTGCTGAATAATATTTAATTGTCTAGATGTAAAATGTTGTTTATTTCTGCATATTATGATATAGTAGGCCTCTAGTTAGATATCGATAATGTGTTTCCTTTGAAATAAGTAATAAAAACTGCAACAGATAGGCTTTCTGCATTATAGCTTTAAGCCAACTATGTGTATGTATGGCATAACAATTAAAAATAGAAATAAATGACACATGATATATATATATATGATAAATGAACTAGCAAAGCATAAATACCCAGTTAATTTTTAAGTTAATTAAAAAAGTTAATTAAAACCTAATTTACTTTTAAGTGTGCCTACTACTACATACAAGGCACAATAATGCACTTGAGATAAAGACAAGGAAGTGTCTGCCTTAATGCTGCATAAAATCTATTTGGAACTAGAGGGTATTTTGCTATGTGAAATAAGTCGATCAGAGAAAGACAATTATCATATGATCTCACTGATATGCAGAATTTAAGAAACAAGGCAGAAGATCATAGGGGAAGAGAGGAAAAAAATGAAACAAGATGAAACCAGAGATGTAGACAAACCATAAGAAACTCTTAATCTCAGAAAACAAACTGAGGGTTGCTGGAATAAAGGAGGGTGGGAGAGATGGGGTGCCTGGGCGATGAATAATGGGGAGGGTATGTGCTATAGTGAGCACTGTGAATTGTGTAAGACTGATGAATCACAGGCCTGTGCCACTGAAACAAATAATATATTATATGTTAATTTAAAAAGATCTATTTGGAAGTATGGTATATGAATATGTGAAAATTAATATGCGATAGTTGCCAAATGAGAGTTATAATGTTGTAAGTGTTCAGACAAGAAAATGTTTATGTTAGGACCAGTACATAATCTTTCTAATTCTAGATTCTTCATCTATAAAACGTTGATAATAATACCTACTTTAAAAGTGACTGTCACATAATGCATGTGAAGTGATTTACACCATGCCCTGCACAAAGTAAAAACTCAAAAAAAATCAACTGTAATTATAATCTATTAAAAAGGGTGAGAGTTCAGCTGGGCATTACAGATGAATAGAAAACAAAGATTAGGAAAAGACAGAGGAGATACTGTGGTCAGGGTTACCATCACCTGAAGGGAGGAATACACAAAGATAAGTCTGAATGCTAGTTTCAACTGACAATAGCTTAGGGCAATGCTTCTCAAGATTTGGTAAGGAAATACCCCTAAAAGGCAGAGAAAAAAAAATAACAAGTAGCCCTGGGGGTGTAGTCCATGGTTTTTTTTTTTTTTTTTCAACATGCATATAAAATTTATATTTACTTCTTAATATTTCTGTTGGTTTATTTATTTTTCTGTTGGTTTAAATACGTATATTTAAAAGCATTTACAGGGACGCCTGGGTGGCTCAGTTGGTTAAGCGACTGCCTTCGGCTCAGGTCATGATCCTGGAGACCCACATCGGGCTCCCTGCTCGGCGGGAAGCCTGCTTCTTCCTCTCTCACTCGCCCTGCTTGTGTTCCCTCTCTGGCTGTGTTTCTCTCTGTCAAATAAATAAACTCTTAAAAAAAAAAAAAAGATTTAAAAGCATTTACAAATTGTTACTTATTGGCTAATTTTCTTTTAGCCAAATACTTGAGGAGTTTTTTGGTAAGGAAGATGGGCTCTATATCATCACATACTCCCCCAGCCCACCCAACATGGCACCGTATACTCCTGGGGGTCAAGTTTTAATCAGAGAAGTAGAGAATAGAGGACATGCAGGGGAACAGTATGAAATAAGACTATGGTAGATACGGAACAAAGTTATGAAGAGTCTGGAAGTAGGATGCAGAGTTCTGCTTTTATTGAATAAATATTAGGAAGCTTTTTGAGTGAGTAAATAAAATTATATGATATGGTATGAAAAACTTTTTTGGCAGTGAGGAAAGTGAATTAATAGAAGGTGAAAGTCTCAGGTTGTAGAAATTAAGACATTATTGTGAAAGCCCAATTAACATTAATGAGGGACCAACCAAACTAGGTTGTGGTAGAAAGGATCTTAGGGGCAATAAATACATTTTAAATGAAAAATTAACAAGAAGTATAGGCAGAGAAATCAGACCAACGTAGTCAAATTCTTGGTTTATCTTACTAGCTGTTTGATTTTGGAAAAACTACTTAAATAGAAAGGTCATTGGCTTAAAGGGAGATTGATCTCACGAAAAGTTGTGAAGATTCACTGATAGAGTAAATATAAAGTTCCTAGCAATGCTTGACACATTGTATAGAATGAGGAAATGTGATTTCCTTAATCTGTACTTTTTTTCCCCTTAACCCATATACCCTAAGAGAGGAGAAGCCAAAATTGAAAGGTTTCTGACTTCACTAACAGAAAAAAAGGTGATCATGCAGTGTTATTTTATTATCTTTGTCAGACTCAAATAAATAAACTTGAAAAAATTCAGAATATAAAGTCTTTGTCCTAATTATGAATAGATTCAGAACACCGTCATAGCAGGAATGACTTAGGGTGGCAAATACTATTGCCATGATTTATCTATGGGGTAACCTTCTCAGTTATTTACTTAACAAGTCACTGTCTTGTCAAGAAAAATAAAAAAGAATTAAAAACTTCTTCCTTAAAAACATTAAACATAAAAATGGCACATTATGTAACCCTTTTAATATTATAACTAAAGAATAGTCTATTAATTCCTTAAGAAAGATAGGAGAATATTAGGACCCATCCAGACAATAACATTTGATTCAAATAAAAATTTTGAAGCATTCTGTGTGCTGCCAGCACAAGTGTACAAGTCACTTACTTTCTCTGAGCTCCAGTGACCTCATCTAGAAAATTAGAGCAAGGACTAGTCGGTCTCTAAGAGCTCTGTGCTCAGATTGTACAAATTAGGGGTGTAAGGCTCAAAGATGAACTGGAGCTTGGACACAGTCCAGATGAAAACAAGATGAGAGGGTAGTCCAGAGATTGAGATTAGCAATCTTTAAGGAGTAGACAGGAAAAAAAAAATAATAGGAAAAGGTATCTAAAAAAGAAAAGCCCAGAAAGGCGAGCATAATTAGAACAAGGGGTTACAGAATTTCAGGGACAAGACAGTTTCAAGGGAATGGTCAGCACAGTCACAGGTTCTAAAATGCCATATAGGATGAGTAAAAAGAGATGACTGGCTTTATTGATTAGGACACTGGATTGGTAACCCTTGGCAGAGCCATTTCAGTGGAGTAGCAAGAGGTAGGAGATAAACAGGGAGACATAAAATTATTGTGAGTTAAAGAAATAAGAGGAAGTTACTTAGTAGATAAAGTGATTAAACTATTTTTTCAGGAAATATGGTTAAAAAAGTTATGTGAAAAAGGGTAGTAGACAAAGATATGCAATTAAATGTGTGTATGGGTGTATTTTAGAGAGATGTAAGTCATTACTCTTTTTCATGTTGGAGGTTAAATTTGTTTTTGAATTAAAGCACTTTTATGACTGGAACTTCAGTCCAATCTAATGCTTTGCTGTCCAACATGATAGCTACTAACTACATGTGGTTATTTAAACTTGAAATGTCGCTAACCTGGATGAAAATGTGCTGTAAGTGTAATATATACATTAGATATTGAAGATGCAGAATGAAGAAAGTAAAATATTTCCATTTTTAGGTTAATTGCATGTTGCAATGATAATAATTTAATACACCGGGCTAAATAAAATCTATTAGTATTAATTTCAACTATTTCTTTTTACTTTTTAAATGTGGCTACTAAAAAATTTAAAATTACATATGTGGCTCACATTCTATTTCTATTGGACAGCATCAGTCTAGCCTCTATCTGTACCCCTGACTCCTAGGTTCAGTACTCTTTACCCCACATTTTCCTATATTCTGGTAAGCCAAAATGTCATTCTTGGGAACATATTATCTATAAGATAATATATCAAGATCTACCATTTTTCTTTCACATTCTCTTAACTGTATGTGATTACCAGGAAAATAGAAGTTTGACAAGTAAGGCATGAATAATTCAGACATTCTGATTCATCAGATATACAAATATGTGATAAAAACTTAAAATCTGGTTTTTCAAAATGATTTAATCTTTTCATTGAGATATAATTGACATCTAACATGCTATGAGTTTCAGGCATACAACATAATCATTTGATATTTTTTATAGTATTACTATTCCAACTTTTTCTCTGGTTTAACTGACATTTTAAAAATAGCAAACTTAACACGTTAAACAAAGGGCTTCTACTGTCAATTAAAACCAGTCATAAAATAAAATCACCAAGTTTCTATTACCTCAATTTAAAGATCCAGTACAAGTTATCTCTGTATTTTCCACAAGGCAGAATGTAGTAGAGATGCCTGTTCTTTACATGTTGAATTCAATATTTTGTTAGTAAACATACACATACCTATTATATAAATATATTTATTGAAATAATAATGTATCCCTATATACTTATTAACTATGTTTATATAGTCACAATAAATAAGAATGAAATTCAATGCAACAATTAAATTATCTGAAGGTATCAATGGGAAGTCAATATACTGCATCTGTTTAATAATCTGGCTGATAAAACCGAAGCTTATCCTTCAGGTAAATAAAGACAAACACACTAACCTTCTGCTTATCTAAGATCTTCATGGCATAATACTGTTCAGTGGCTTTATGTTTTACCAACATGACTCTTCCAAATGAACCTGTTCCAAGGGTTTTTTTCCTTTCAAAATCCTCCAGCCCGGCATTATTCTATATACACATGAAAAAATAAAATAAACTTTAAAATTAGAAATTCTCATAAGACTATGGTAACTATAATAGATTTAGTGACATATAATCAGAAGAGAGCATTTAAAATTATCCATTTAAAAACATTACAAAAGGACTACCGAGATTCTATGCTA
Organism: Spilogale gracilis; assembly: GCA_004023965.1. Taxonomy (NCBI): domain Eukaryota; kingdom Metazoa; phylum Chordata; class Mammalia; order Carnivora; family Mephitidae; genus Spilogale; species Spilogale gracilis. Next base: position 196,507 of record PITA01000143.1, on the reverse strand, counting down.
TTGGTTCTATTTTTCCTTTTGAATAAGAAATGAACTAATATTTGACAAGAGAATTATATTGCAAAACAAAGCATAATAGTAATGAGAGGAAATAAGAGCCTAAGCTGAAATATTAAAGGTCATAGTGAATTCCAATATGAATTCCTAGTATTAGATTTTTGATAAATAAATTCCCTATTTTAATAATTACAAACATATTTTAATAATTACAAACCAGCAGTATATTGACACAGACAATCATGGAAGTTGTAGTCTCAGTGTACTCACAAATAATTCTGATGAATAGATAAACTGAGGGTCAGAGTACTTTCACTAGAATTACCTCTGAAGTAAGCACTATTTTACTTCATTTCTATCTTTATACAAGCTTATAGGACTAGATAATAACAGCAAGAAAGATCCTAATGGCTCTTTGTCTGATGTTATAATAACCTGGTATTACCTAAAACAGTAATAATAAGGAAATAAGTGTTCCTCATTCCCACAAAGATAACTGAAAGTCAGAGTCTCAGAACAATAATCAGTCTCTTTTTTCTCCCTCAATAGATGCTTTGTCATGAGCAAACATCTTTGTTTGGCTTTCACTATAGCATAGGAAGCAAAGAATTGGAGGCATCAATCTATTGAATTTGTTGCTGCCACAACAAAATGAAAATTACTGGGAAGAAATTATATGCTAAATAGCCACAAGTAGTAATTGTTGACCCATTTGTTTAATAGGTTTTCATTACAAAGATCCTCATGAAAATCTTGGAAAAAAATATTTGCAAGTGTCAGTCTGTACAGTGTTTAGCTTGAGAAAAATATGATGTAATGTGATTCTTTATAAGAAATCTGGACAGTTACTGCAGTTCACTGTCATTAGATTTAATCTCTATTACAAATCAAAGCTTGCCGTTGGAGACATAGCATAGTTTCCTGCTGAATCATTACAGAGACAGCAAGCAGCTCTAAGTTATAAAACTTGTTTCATCAAATTTAATCTCAAATTTTTAATGATCTTAAATTGTTATGAGATTCTATATCAACGTAGAAAGAAAAAGCTCTTATAATTCTGGTTGAATTATTTAATTTTATGGATTAATGTTTAATTTTTTTGTTTTAACAATATCAATTGAAATGTTTAATATAGTTCTCAAGTAAATAATGGAAACAGAGTTAAGTAATAGACAACAAACAGAACATCTCTTTTTGCTAGTTACTGCTTTTCACAAAAATGTCCTCACCTTCCTCAATGTTCCATGTTAGATAATGTCTAACTTTTTATGACTGCTGGAGTAACTATGTTTTGGAGTAACTATGTTTTAAAGTATAGGTCGTGCTTTTAATCTTAGTATCTTTATTTAAAAAATGGTGATATGATGGCATCTTCATGAAAAAATAATATTTAGAATTAAATATTTTTATTGAAAAAGATACTTGAAATAAAAATTTTGTGGTACGAAAATAGATGTTCAAAATTGAATCTCATATTAAAGTCTATTAATTATTTTTAACTTTAAAAAGAGCTTTTATGACAAACATAAGTGGCTTTTTTAATATACTTTTTAGGTCTCAGATATAATTTAAAGTCCTTAAATTTTGTAGAATTTATCCCATCCAATGTTTATGAAAAAGGATCCCTGTCTACTTGGTATGTTGCCAGTAGCCAAGTATTTGTGATTAAGAATTTGAAACTGTACAATAGTATCCCTATTGTTGTAATTAATTAAAATAACAAATATTAAAAAAATATGCTATCAAAGGCACAAATCAAAATTACTATATGTTAAAAATATCAAGAGTTGTAGCAGCTTATAATTAGTATCAAAATTTATATAATCACATATTGTAATGGAAATTAGATTCTTCTCCAATTTAGGTATACATAAAATTATTAGGAAATCAAAACATAATGTTATAATATTATGGCAAAATTCCTATATTAAGCTTACTTTTTAAATTGCAAATTGAAAGTTTAATGCTATCTTACAGTTTCCAAAATAGTAAATTACCTGGGCAAGAATCATAATTTTATATAACAGGACTTTTAAATTGTAGAAAATTTTAAATATTCCTTACCTGAGCAGGATTTTCCCATTTTTTAAGAAAGTCTTCTTTGGCTTTGGCTAGAAACTCTTTCACTGAAAATATAATTAAAACAAAAACAAAAACAAATTTTCTAAGAATATTTGCATTACATGTAAATATACTTTAAAACCACAGACTTATGTCAACAATTGCTGCCATAAAATGTGTATTTGTAACCATGATAAACTAGAGGACTATTTACTTCCTCTAAACAAGAAACAAATATTTTCTTAAATTTCTAAGACTCTCTAATACTATTCTATATGGAGATCACTTTCATAATTTCAAATCTAATAATAAAAATGACATTCCTGAAAACATATCTGAAAGTAATGTAAAACAGTTAGAAATCAGTCTAGAAGAAAATATTCATTGTAAATAAGCCAGCAGTGGTTTTAACAAAGCTGTTAAATATAAGAACTGAAGACATCTGGAGAATGTGAACTTGTTGATTTGTGGAATTTCAAATATAACTGACTTTGATAAAAGGCTGTTTTCAGGTATAAGGATTTGTTATTAGATTTGTGTTTTCTCTACTGATGGTAGAAAAAGAAAAAAACATAAAACATAAAAACACATAAAGGATACCCACAAAGACTTAAAAAAAAAAAAGAACAAAACTCCAAAATAAAACACCCAAACAGCTTAAAAATCTCATTCTAAATTTGGAGCAAAATTAAAATATAAACAAAAGTAAAGCATTCAAAACCAGATGTTTATCTTCTAGTGATCAATAACAGCTACATTGTGAAACTATGGTTTGAAGTTTTTTTTTTAAGTTTTAAGATTTGTTACATGACAAATCATTTAAAAGATTTCCTCTTTTTCATTTTCTTTTCACAAAGTTTCCATAATGACTTCTGTTTACATAATGACTTCAGAAGTTTAAAAACAAATAGGAAAAAGATTCCAGAGATAAGACAGCATTAACAAAATGTATTCTTGTTACTAGTCAGGTTTGAGAGTAAAACCTGGCAATTCAAGAAGCATTTATTTTAGTATTTCTTTTTGTTTGGAAGTTCCTGATATTTCTCTGATATTTAAGTCTATAAATAAAGAAGACAACAGCATTTAAATAATGTTGAAATCGTAAAAAGCTAGGCAAAATGAATGGGACATTGGCATTTATTTCAGAAATACTAAGACTGATGATGATGATGAAGAAAAGACCAAACTAATAGTAGAAGTGAGGGGTGAGGGTCACAAATTCTTTGATAAGCTCATCTAATGATGTAGTGGTATTAAAGTGAGGCATTTTAAGATATACATTGTTATTTCCTCGTTTACCTTTGTAAAGTTTCTTTGCCAAAACAAACGTTGCTAACCAAAAAAGGTTGTTGGTATTCTAAATGTTTTGAGATTTCAAAATGGTGATGATAAGCACCAGGAGCAGACATTAGTTTTTAAGTAACACTAGAGTGTTCGTTTCTGAAGACATTATTTTACTACTTCATATAAACTGTCACTTGTATTTTGCTATAAAATACTCTCAAAATACCCATCTTAGAAAATTTGAGAAAAATAATTTTTAAAATTAGAATCTTCCTATTGTATGAAAATCTCAACCACCAAAACAATGAATCAAATAATTGCATGTAATTATGCAAATATGATCTAATTCTTCCTGGGGGTGGACTTGGGGGTGGAAAAGTCTTACATTTTGAGTATACGATGGTTCACGTCACCCTAACTTCCAAAAGTTAATGTACTAGTTACAACCAAAGAAGAGCGGTTTTAGAAGATTATATTTTATTTTATTTATTATTCTCATGGTGCAGACATATTTGCAATGACACTGATTTAGAGGTGACAGCTAAAATAAAATAAAAACATAATTTCCTGCTAAATCCAACTGTGGCTTTTAAGAAACAACTTGTGATTCTCAAAATATACATCTGATTTCTTTTGAAAAATATTTTTGGTTATCTTCTATTTATAGAACTTGCACATCAAGTTGCAGTATAAACTCTCCAGATGCCTGCACGAGTATAGATAATTTGGAGCAAGGAAGAGAATCAGGGAAAGGAAAAAAATATTCCTAACATCCTGTTTCAGCTTCTCCTGTCACTTCCTGCTAAGTGGATCTGGAGTTAAGAAAAGAGTAACTGGTCAAAGGAAGGACTGGCGGTATTTGCCAAAGATCGGATACTGAAAGAAAATTTCCTTCTCCCTGCTAGGTGTATGAGCTAAAGGAAAAATTTCAGGTACTACATTCAGGTACTAATTTCATTCACTAATAAGATATTCAGGAAATTCTCTGTACTCATCAATATTCCAAGTTCACTAAGTAACATTATAGAAAGTAACAGTTCTCAAAAAGGTCTTACATGAAAATTATCAGAAATGGATAGAGATCAAAGATACTAAATTTTGTGAATTATTTCAACAAATTAAGAGATTTCCCTTTTAGAGTAAGGATAAGTATTAATTATAATGTCATTAAACAGTTCCATGAAGAAAACTATTCCTGCAACATTTTTGTAACATAAATATATATACATATACAAAATCTCTAGTTTGTATGTGCACTATTTAGATGCAAAGATGAACATAGTTAACTCTGTAAAAATATATAGTTAACCAAAATATATATCTTACAAATATAAATACCAGAAAAAAAATTCACAATATAGGCTGGGTTATGAATAACTAAAACAATAGGCAATCTAGAACCACATGTATTCACTTTGGTTTTTACTATTTTTAGACAGTGCTGAATTTCACTTTCTAAATGTTTTTCTCTGTTTGTTTAAAAAATTTATACTCACTGACATAAGGTATTGGCAGCTAATTAACAAAATAAGTGGTAGTAGAGTTAGCCAAATTCAAATACTGCAGTACATTCAATCCAAAGTTCCCTATAAAGCATATACTTGAAGTTCTCAAATTTTTTGGTTTTCTTGTTGTATTCTAATATTTATGCAATATGTATATTTAAACATTGAAACCACTGTGATATCCTAAAACAGCCTCAAGTTTTGGAGGTTGGTATATCTGAGTTAGAATACTGGCTCTAATACTTCTTAGCTACATGATTATGGGTAACTAAATACCTAATGGTGACTAGTAACTTTCCTTAGGAAAAGATATCAATGAAGAACTTTTCTGCAAATATATTTTGTTCTGTACTGGTAAATAATGTACTACAAAAAATCAAAAGGACACACCAAAACCTCAATCAATTTCTTCTTAGGAGTATATATTTCTATTTTATATTTTTTCCAAGTAAATTTATTTTCTTTTCCATCTGTATCATTTAAAGATGATTGCATTCAAAGGAAATGAGCATACCAAAGGAATCTATTCAAAAGAAATGAGCATACCAAAGAAATCTATTCCTACAAAGGGGACTGAATGATTACCCACACTCATGAGATAAAGAAAGAAGAAACAAAATACAATTTTTATGTGTTTCCACAAGTACATAAAAAATTTAATTCTCATCGCCCTCAAAATATTTTTGAATGTATTTATACACAGGACACAGCTTAAAAATGAGATTACAAAGTTCATTTTAAACATTAGGAAAATTCATTAAAAAGTCAAGTATCACATATCTTACTCCATGCAGATAATCCTACAATGAATAAGAATGTTTCACTAATTACATTTAGTAAATGTATTTATTAGGCACTTTTGGATTCTGCGTTAAATATACTTACATTACTGCTTATTAAAAAATGAGCATGTTATTATAGTACTCATTATCCAATGCTTAAAAGAGGTTGTGATTGATGGTTTGTAAGAAGAATTTAGAAGTCCATTACTATACTGATTACAACTACTCTGACGGTAAGTTCTCCAGTATCTTTGTAATGAGATAAATGTCTTTCCCTTTTTAACTCGTCTTTTACAATAAAAACACAACTTTATTATACTTTTATTTAATGAATGTCAGAAAAAATAAAGAGAAACAAGGAGAAAATAGAATAAAACAGACCACGAATATTCTAAGATAAATACCCAATTAAAAAATTAGCTATTTTGTTCCAAATTTACTAACAGTATATTTTCTTTAAAAAACCCTTCATTTACCTGGGTTATCTAATTTAAGTGGTGTGTATTAATCTGTCTTCTGCCACCTTGTACTACTCCCACTACTTCACAGTGTTATATTTGTTGTTTCTAAACTATTATGTAAGAAACTACAATATAAATCATTTCTATAGATCCAACTCAATATAAAACTAAACCGCTTCCTCTATCAACTAAAATATTTTAACTGTATATTTTGTAAAGATATAACTTATGAGGAGCATAACAACTTGTAAACAACCAAATAAAAATTTTAAAGGTAACATTTGTTTTATTAAAAAGTAGTTGCCTACCAGATACTTCTGAAGAGGAGCAAGCTTGTATCCAAAAAAAATAAACAGTGATTAAATAACACTCACAAAAACAACATACTAGCATGATGTCACTTATATACATTTTCTCAGATTATGTACAGAAACAAAACATAAATATGGAAGCTCAATTTTTTACATATTCAAAGAGGGCTTTTTAAAATTAAATGGTAAAGAAATGAAATCAGTAATTTTTAGTTAGTGTCAAAATCAATACCATTCTAATTCTCCTTAAAACAACTAATAAACTTGTAGCAGTAGTGCTAATAATGTTAAGTAGTATATACTGAAATACATATCCTGTAACTATTATAATGCCCTCACTGGACTTCTATTATTTATTTGAAACTTCTGTAGGAACACTATTAATTATAACACTCTGTAACTCCCTTTTGGAAGACATTTACTTCCTTGGTGCTAATTTAACAATCTTTCAACAACATCTTTTGGGCACTGTTTAGTGGTGTCAGAAACTGAGCTAGAAGTGTGTAGGTATGAAGGTGCCCAATCATGAAAGTAACTATTTGCCATGGTGATGCTTTTTCAGTGTGTAGGAAGGAATGGGAGTAAACTGAGTTAGTCACACCTGCTAGGCTTTATTTCTTCTGGGAAACAGGAAGCAAGATCATTTGCTAAGGAAGAGGGGGCCAGATGGAATAAGGGGCATTTAACGGTTGGGGTTTGAGGCCAGGGGGTTTAAACTTTGACGGCTATCTATGCAGGGAATAAGGAAGAGGTCTATTTTTCTAAAATTTCCCATTAGGGAAGAGAAAGTATTAGGTACTATAAACAATGATATGTTTCTTAATATTTTTTTGTAGTAATAGTTAAAATTTTTTTCTTACTGGACAGATTGTAATTCATGGGCCTCCTGATCTCTCTGCAACTGAATTATTTTTATCTTCCTCCTTTACCTTAATGAAAGCATTAGTCTATTTAAGAGTTATTTTGTGTATATCAGAAAGCACAGAACAAGATGGAAACTGAGGTTAATTACCTATAAAAATACCACGTGCTATCAACAAATAACAGAATAGTATAATCCCTTCCAAAACCTCTGGAAAGTTGAGTGTAGTAGTCTGTCTTCTGCCACCCCTATTTCAAACACCCACCTCTTTGGAGCTCTTCAATTGTTATTTCTAAGACTAATCCCCAAACACACACACTGTATTACAGATATTTTCAGTAAACTAAATATAAAACATTCTAGTTGCCACAAAATACCTAATAAAAATCCAATTTTAGCAACAAAGCAACAGAATTATTCTGTAAAAAATGGTTTCCTACCAGATGCTTCTGACGATTTGCGTGCTTGGTCAAAAAGAATAAATAAGTTAAGCAGATTAAATAACACATAAAATAACATACCCATAAGAAGTAACCCATTTGTATATGTTCATTAGTATATTTACACATAGAAAAGAATGGAAAATACTTGGGCATACATATTCAAAAGTATTGTATCTAAGGATTACAACATATTCTCTGGACATATATATATATATTTTTAACCAATGAAACCCTATCCTCGAAATCTGTTAATGAAATATATTCTATTCCTTCAATGTGAACACCAGTTCTGTTCACTTTTCTGAAGGGGAACTTTATTTGCTTCAGCATTTTCAAGCATGTTCACTCAGAGTGAGTTCAGTGGAATCTTAAAAGTGATAGTGGATATAAAAAACAACTTTAATCACTGCAATTGTGTTTGTGCATTTCAATGCACGGAACCATGCTTACTTTTGTTTACTAAGATATCATTTAGTCATGCATAAAGTCACACATGAATGGGTGTTTAGAAATTTAATAGGCAATAAAAATTATATTTCCTATTGTAATATCTATTTTACTCTTCTTTTTCTTACATTTTAAAATTGGTTAATTCTTTATCAAGTCTTGGTTACAAGTGAACAGTATAATTGACTAAATCTCACTAAACTGTTAAAAAATAATTTTTTGTGAAACATATACATTTAAATGATCAAATTATAGAAACACATTAATTTATTTAACTAGTATCTACATGGAGAAATGGAAACACCATGAATCCACGTAGTGTACTCATTCACAATTAATGACATGTATATGCTTTCTCTCCCAACTTGCTCTTAATTTAGGGATGTTGTGGAGTTTCTAGGCCATCCACGTCCTGTTTGTTTGGAGATGTTCTTCCCTGCAGGAATTTGTAATAAAAACTTTAAGTTTACATCCATAAATGATCCAAGCAATTTTTGAAGTACTCTTTGAAATGCACTTGATTTTCTTAATTGTTCACTGAGACTTTTTCTTAGAGAAATATATCACCACAATCATATGTTAAAGATTTTCCACTCAGTTCTGAATTAAAATATTCTGTCTTGTTACCAGACAGTACAGAGCTAGGAGTGGATCCTTAGTTGATAGGGTTGCACATTTTCAACTTTACTAGATAGTAAAAGGGCCTCAATAAATGTGCCAGTTTATTTTGCCACCGTATCCTTGATGATCCATATCCTCAATAAAATGTGTTACTAACATAATGGGTATGAAATCATATCTTATTGTTAAAGATAAGGTAAGTATCTCAGTACAATTTTATAAATTTTTTTCCTTACCAGTCTTATACTTTTATTAGATATAGTCCTAGGTTCTTTAGGGCTTGGGTTACTATTGTAAAAGAGAGAATTTAAAAAAAAATACCATTTGTTTATTGCTGATGTATGGTTGATGTTTATATACCGATCTTACTGTATCTGGCAAACTCTCTTATTAATTCTAAAACAGCACTGGTAGATTCTCTTGAATTCTCTATGTAGAGAATCACTTATCATCCGTGAATAATGACAATTTTGTTCCCTCTATTTTTTATTGTCTTACTGTGTAAGTTATGACTAATATTTCAGTTACTTTACAGAAACAGAAAATGAGCATCCTTTTCCTGTTCCTAACTTCAGAAAAAATGTTTCTAATTAATTTTTTCCCATAATTTACTAACAAAGTTATACTTGACTCAATAAATTTAAAAGTTTCTCCTCTTTTTCAATTCTTTTAAAGATTTTGTACAAGACTGAAATTTTTGTTCTTTGAATACATCCTAGAACTTGATCTTAAAACTGCCCAGTCCTAATTTTGTTAAGTTTTGAATAAAGATTTTAATCACAATTAAAACTTAACTAACTATAGTTCTCTTCAATTCTTTTAAAAGTCTTTTCCATGAACTAAGCTTTGCTTCTGATGGATTTTAATTTTCTATTTTACTGAGTTTTGCCCATGTCTTCATTAGTTTGTTTTTGGATTAATGATGCTGTGCCTTCTCTAACTTATTTACTTGAATACTTACATCATTAATGTCCCCTTTCCAGATGTAAATATTTAAAAAATTGTTTCTAAATCCACTTTAGCTGCACCCCACAAATTTTCATACATAGCTGAATTTTATAAGTTTATTCTTGACCTGTGAGCTATTTGAATTTTTTAAAACTCTAATGTAATATTTCTGTGTTTGTTCACCTGTTTAATAAGTCCTTTTTACTGATTAAACTTAATTGCTTTGTGGTCAGAGATCATGGCCTATATATCAATTCTTTAAAATATTTTGAATATGCTTAGTTACATAATCAGTTTTGTAAGTATTCTATGTATTTCCATATATGCTCCAATTACTAGGTGAGAATTTTCTAGAAACATCCATAAACCTTATATATTTATGATTCTTTTTCTAAATGGGTCAACTTTGATTTCTATGTTTTGAGAGTCTATTAGAGATGCATGGCCTTTTTTCTCTTATTTTATATTTCTTTTTTATGTGATTTATTAATTTTAAATGGTAGTCTGTGACAAGTCTATTCTCTGACATTCTTGGAAGGGTGTAATCCTGTTGTATTTGCTGAATATGGTTTGTAGTAGATTATATGTGTATCTCTTTTGACTTTGGATTGTGAATTTAAAGTTCAGTTGAGCTTTATCTGTGAGAAACCTGCAGGGTTTGACTTGAGGATATAGTTTGTATTAGCTTCTGTCTGGCATCCAGCAGACGTTACTAGCCTGGGACTAGTGTTACAATAATGTATTTTATTTTATTGGTGATTCTTAGACTATATCATTAATACAGTTTGAAACATGAAATTTACTGGAGAAGCCATTGACTGCAAACTCTCAGGAGAGGCATCCCACACACATGTGCACATACTCCTCCCATGTCCCCAGGAATCTAAGCCAAGCAATACAAGTTTCCTTATTTTCTTCTTGTGTCAGTAGAGAGGCTTTCTTTTATAATATGCTTTCACTGAGGTTATAATCCTTTGAGGATCCTGGCTTTATGTAGGAGTCTAAAAAATCTGGCGATGTATGGATCAAGTAGGTTGTCTTCTGTCTCTGTGAGGCCATTTAAAATGAAAGCCCCTTGGTTAGCCAAGTAAGAAAATCTCCTCAGGGTAGTCAAAGTATGTTCCCCCTTACAACTATCATTTCCATTTACCACTTCACTTTTTGTACACTGAGGATTTCTATTATATTCTTGTAAGTTCAGGTATTCACTTAAAGTTAAGGATGCTTGTTATATTTTCTTTAGCATTTCTAGATGCTATTGTATCATCATTAATTTTTGTTCTAGAAAGCTTGTTAAATTATCTAATCTAAAAAGTTTGGATTTTTTTCTTTATAAGACAAGCTTTGTGTTAAATTGTAAAATGCAAAGATAATGTTTGATAATTTTTTATCTTTGAAATTAAAAACTTCTATCAAGATATATTTAGGGGTTGGTATTTGTATTAATCTTTGTCAAAACACAATGAACTCATTGAATCTATAGATTCAGGTTTTTTTCAACTAAGAAGTTTCCCTGAATCATATTTTTTAATATTGTTCCTATCTTATTGGTCATTATCTGTTCTGAAGGCATGCTATTTATTCAATTTGTAGAGTTTCCTACTCTAACATACTTTTTACCTCATAATTTTTATCCTGTCTATTCCCCCTAAATTCTTGTAGGATTTATCAAGCTAGTTCTCCACATCATTAACATACTTTCCTACAGTGATTATTTTGCTCTTTATTGCTTCTAATGCAGCTCTATGTTCTTCAAATGCCAGGTTCATTTTCTTATAACCATCCCTTATCATAATTTCTTTTCTATTCCTGTCTGTCAGCCAGCTTCTCATCCTACTCTCTTGGTTTTTTAAATTTTTTAAAAATCTTATCTTTCAAGTGAACACAGATTCATGTTCACTTGGAATTTTTAAGAATTCAACAGATACTATTTATAATTTCTTATTTTTAAACTCTCCTCCACATATTTTCTAAATATAATTTCACTCTTTTCCTCTCGAAGTCTGTGATTTACCCTTTAATGATGCATAATCTCATTCATAGGCTTCATGTTGTTGCTTTTCTTTTTTATCTATTTATAAATAATGAGAAGCCTTTCAAACCTTTACAAATGCCCCCAAATAAGGTGGATAATCTCTAATATATAATCTCAAATCTTTTAATGGGTACATATTTATATTATCACTTAAATAATTCAGGGACTTTAAGAAATGGTAATGGAGGCAGGATTATAGGGTTTCTTGCTTGTGGTACCCACCACATCAGGGAAGAACCCTGTTATATATGGAAGGAGAAAAGCCACCTTTTAAACTTGGAATAGCTTAACAAATTCTTGGCTGTCCCATAACTGTTTTAAAACGAAAGTAATCACCAGTGCTGGATCTTTCACTCATCTCCCCCAAAGACTTTCTTATAAGCTTCACCCATCCCTCTACGTTAGTGAGGGTGAAACTATTTTAGTCAATTTTCCACAAAGGCAAGCTACTCAAAGTAAAATTGTTAGTTAGACTTTAGTGTATGATCTTCAATCTGATACTGTATATTTCTGGGTAAGTAGAGTTTCTTAATTCCAAAACTGAGAATTGATAAAGTGTTTTCCCAGTTTTGTGTTCTTATATTTTTAATCTAGAAAATACAGACCTAGAAAGAAAGGGGAGTTAAGTAAATGCTTGTGCTCAGGTCTGTAACTCTCCTGTCATTCATAGCAGGTTAAGCTTCTCCTCAGAGATTTGCACTCCACTGCAGCTAGGCCATAAGAGTTCTCTTCTGGGCTTTTGAAATAAGGGTGCTAGTTTTGTTCTGATAAGCATAAGAATCAAAAACTGAAACACATGACTGATATTTTTCATTGATAATATAAGAAAAGTACTCAAATATGGATAATTTTTAGACATCCATTTATTCTATAAGAATTTATGAATTCATTACTACATCTGATGCACTGGGATAGCTACTGGAGCAGATTAACCAGTACTACCCTGGACTTAAGGAGTTCAAAGTTTGGAGATTGGAAACTGACATGCCAATATATAATTTCAGTATAATATAAACAATTGCTATAGTTTATTAGTCTGTTTTTGGAGTACAGGGAATCACCTACCTCTATAAAGTCAATGATTAAAAAGCACTGAAAAGTATAACTAGTTTTCATAATTTTTATGATAGAAAAAATAAATACGAAAAGGTAGCAAGGAATAATATGCAGTACAGTATTGCCAGGTCAGAATTTTATGAAGGAGGTGCAGAAAAATAAAGCCAGAAAGCCACTGACCTTATGTACTTTACTTTAAGGTAAATACTCTATCTTAGAGACAATAAGGAATAGCTGAAGTTTTCATGTTGGATTATGAAATGCACATATTGGCATTTAAAAAATGGTAGCATGTTAAAAGGGATATAAAACTGGAAGCTGAGAGGCTAGTGAGGCAATTACTACAATAGGACTGAGAATATATAGAATGCCTGCTTGGTGTGGGGTTAAAAACAAGTTAGGAATTACTGAAAGACTTTGGTTTTAAATTCCTACATAAGCACTGGGATCATTAACAGAAATCAGAATCAATGAAAAATAAGTAGATTTGGGATGGAAAGAGAAAATTCACGTTTGAGCTGAATGTTCAGGTAATAACTGAAGATGTGGGCATGGATGAGATCATTCGGAGAGAATATAGCTTTAAGAGAGGGCCAAAGATAGATTCTCAGAGAAACCTAACACTTAATAGACAGGAAGGAGAAAAAGAGTAGCTTTTTAACTGGAAAAATACCACATGCATATAAATACCACATGTATAGCTATAAACTCAGATAAAAAGGACTAGCATTTGTTTTTTACAAATAAAATCACACTTCATTTGTGATTTCCCTCATTTTGAAATGGCTAAGGTTTGTAACCACTCTGACAGGAGTAAAATTAGTTGAAACTGAACAATACTGAAAAAGTCAGAATGTCTAATTGTGATTATGAAGATTCCTGTGGTAGAAAAGGCTATAAGGATATGTCAATATGGTGAAGTATATCAAACATTATCTGAATAATCCATACATTCTTCAAAGAGAAAAAAAGCAATAGAAAAACAGTACAAATTTTCTTCAGCTAAAATCAATACATCCAACTGTAAAACCTCTAGAACACCAAGGTGGTTACCTAAAAATTCTGTCTTAAACCAAACTTTCAAAGAGAAAACACTCATTGGCCTGAGTCAAAGAAATCTAATATTTTAAGTATGATAACCAGGTATATTCAATTTTGATATCCCTGGAAATCCCAAGGAATGTTAACATGTTGATTTTGTAATATTAGCCCAAATTTAAAACACTAGATCAGAAGGATCTATCTATTAACTGGAAAATAACAATAATAATTCTTAATAGTTTGCATATAAAATGTCCTCTAATGTCTAATATCATTTTATAAACAAATGCCTAACAGTGTTGAAGAGACTTATGGTATATGGCAGCAGAATAAAAAAAAATACTTATTGGCGGTAATGAGGTGATCTGCAATTATGGAAGAAAAAGCACATCTATTTTGAATTCTATCATTATATAGCAAAAATTCAACTCTCTCAGGTTCTGAATGCCAATTCCAAATGCTTTAAGTGTAAATTATAGACTGTTACATATTATAAGAAAAACAATATAACACTTCTCCTAAAAATGTATCTGATCCAAAGGTTAACTTATAAACATCCTCTTTTTTAGTTAAACAAAAAGATGCTAATGAATTAAACTCTAAGCAAATATTTCTCACTCTAACAACAGGATATCTATTTTTAGCTGCAGGTTTGGCTTAAAGTGAACAGCTTTTACCCTATGATAAACTACAGTATATAAACTGTAGGATGTTTTCTCAAAAAAACATTTTTTGGACATTTTTTCAAAAAACAAGTCATATTATAAAAACAAAAAAGGAAACTAATGATCACAGAAGTACTTATTCTAACAAATTATTTCCCCCAAAGCAGTATCTCTGAAAAATTTTAACAAAGCCTCCAAAACCAAAATGCACATTTATTTCATCATTAAATCTTTATCAACAAAATTCTGGCAGCATCTTATTTAAGATTAATATTTTTTAAGATTAATATTTTAAAAATACCCAAAAGAAGCTAACAAAAATTAATATTAGAATGATAAACCAATAAATGAAAAGTTTAATTATCTTCAGGATGATATACTAAAAAGAAATTCCTCTCTTATCATGGTAGGTCTTTAAAATACTCACTCATTTGTAACACAATAACAACAGTATCTAATGAATACAATAAATCAAACCATAAAGAAAATTAGAAACTGATTATTGGTATTGACTATTAATAGTAGTTTTACTTGTTCACAGTTCTCAATGAATTTTAAAAGCAAATTACTATACTGCCAAAATGCAAAAGCAGCAACAGAAAATGTAATACACTGTAGCTCTGGCTTTACAATTCCCCCTTTAGAAAATATTTTTTCCTCTTACAGTTAAATATTTTTAAAACATACAGCTGCAGAAGCTCAGAGAGCATACTTACCACTCATGATGAAAACCAACCTTTCCAAAACATATTGCTCAAAACAACAATCCAACAGCAAAGGGAGTTATGCTAATCTCTAGAGGTAGAGGAACCCGATGGTGTAAACACATACACTGGAGCATGCAGCACACAGAAAATGAAAATAGCTTTCTTTTGTTTAAAAAAAAAAAGCCCCTAGAAGCAAAGCATAACTGCCCAGCATGAGATATCACTAGTAAACATCAAATTAATGCCAAAAATGTGTATAACCAGATTTAATTTCTTTCAAGCTGGTTATCGTAGCCTCCTTCATATACCACTAGAACAACTCAAAATGGCAGGGAGAAAATGTTCAAACCAGGATGTATAAGATGTTCTCAATTATATCAGCATGAGTTGTTACCACGGCAACATTAGACCAGAATTATCGGTTCACTTGTAACCAAGGAGTAGATTTTCTAAAGCTTTAATCAAGCAAGACAAATAAAATATTTTTTTTATTTTAAAGCCACATGATTTAAAAATTACGTTTCTTAAATTAAGCACTTATCTACCCTTTTTACATCTTTCAAAGACATAAAAAAAATGCTGTTTTCTTCAAATACTCACACAATCCCATGTTGAACCTGGCAAGAAACAAACAGCAGAATGATTGCACCTAAACGTCTTTCAATTACACCAGCTCTTACTGCTAGCTGTGGACCTCACTGATATTAAAATGCTGTGTGCTGTTGCTAGTGACTATTGGCGATGAATCTTATTGCCCAGATCGCTGATAGCTTTCATTTTTCATGAGCCAGAAAGCTATACTGCAGCACAAATGTTAACCATTTAAACATTCTGTATTATGGAAGAAGCAAAATACAAATACTATATATTTCTTCATTTATAAGGCAGAATCATAAAATTATTTATAAACTTCCATTAAATTCAGCATTACAAAGAGTGTCAGATGCCACTTATGTGGTTTTCAAAGAGAATAATAACAAAAAGTTACTGGAGATTATCATTGAGATGTAAAATTCCTTACATCAAAAGGATGATGATGACAGATTGTATAGCAAGGTGGGGAGACTGGGTAACATGGGGAACAGACTATTCTGATTCCCAGAGACCTAAATTTTGTAACAAAATGGTACAAAGGATCATAGAATAGTATCTTGTTAAGTTTGGAACTTCAGCAAGTGAACTTGCCATTTTGAAAGGTGAGAAAGGACTTCTGGTGATGGGGGAATGAGTAAGTCAGCAAATCTTTTCTCTAAAAAACAACAATGAAGCTGAACAAAATTGTCAAAAACAAGAGCCTTGTGGTTCTGGAAATCTAGCAATCACAAACAACAAATTGAGAAGCATATATTCATGAAAAACTGCTAAACTATGTATAAGAACAGTGCAAGCCTGTGGTGGTCTTAGTGCTGCTCCTAGTCCTTCAACAGCTCAGTCAGTGCAGTATTTCTATCAGGTGGGGCTGGCCATGACAACCAGCAGCTTTGCTGCCAGAGACAGCTAATGTGATATACAGAGGAGGAAAAAAAAAAAAAAATCCCACACGTGATATTGTCAATAAAAAAGGCAAACTGTAGGAAATAAATAGAGAAAGTATCCGGCTTTTGCTACTCCAAAGTTGTGGCCCTTGGTAGGAGTGAGCAGTAGACTGGTAGCCTAGCAAGAAATTTAACACAGAAAATGGAAATGAGAGAGTCAAAGAGGACCTAAATAAGCTCTTCGCATATCCCTGGCTAACTAGGAAGCTATTCCCATAGGGGAGACCAAGAGGGCCCTGCAGAAAGTTAAAGCTGGTACAGACTTGAAAACTGCCTGAGCACTGAATATCCCCTTCAACCCACAAACGGCTTCATCAGCACAGATTTGCTCAAAGTGTTTGAGCACAATCTCGGATCAATCACTGAATAACAACTAAGTTACATAGACACAGGGTAATCCCTAGCAGAGAAATCAGCAGCTAGTCACCATGGGGGATGGATCATACATTAAGGCCAAAGAAGTTACTAAAAATAAACAGAAACCAGGGAAGAAAAAATAATTAGAATCCAGAACTACAAAAATATTTTAAAAATTGATTTTTTGACAAAAATATTATATAATCCATAATGAAGAAAAAAAACAGTCAATAAAAAATGTCTCTGAATAGACTAACATGCAGGATTTAGCAGACAAAAGACTTTAAAACAGCTTTCACAGGGGCCCCTGGGTGGCTTAGTTGGTTAGGCCACTGCCTTCAGCTCAGATCATGATCCTGGAGTCCTAGGACTGAGTCCAGCATCGGGCTCTCAGCTCTGCAGGGAGTCTGCTTCTCCCTCTGACCTTCTCCCCTCTCATGCTCTCTCTCATTCTCTCTCTCAATAAATAAATAAAATATTTAAAAAAACACAATTATTATAAATATATCAATAATTAAAAGGAAATGTTTAAGAATTAAAGGAAAATGTAATGGCAATGATATGTTTCAATTCAGAAAGAGAAACTATTTATAATATAAAAATTATAACTTTGAAAGTACAATGACCAAGATTTACAAACTGACTACATAAACCCAACAGAAGCTCTGAGTGCAAAGACTGAATTAGTGAAAGTGAAGACAGATGAGAATACAAATATCCAGACTGAAAAATACAGAGAACAAAAGATAGGAGAAAAATGAACAGAACCTCACAACCCTGTGAGATATCAAGGATAGCAACATACATGTATAGGAATCCTAGAAAGAAAGGAGAAAGACAAAGAAAAAAGAAAAATATTTGAAGAAACACTGGTTGAAAATCATTTCAGTAAATATAAAAAAATTCAACTGGATGGAAACCATTACCCCATAGATCCAGAAGTTCAAATAATACCAACTAGAATAAACACAAAGAGAGCTATACCTAGACACATCATACTCAAGGTTTTGGAAGACAAAGACAAAGAGAAAATCTTAAAAGCAGCAAGAAAAAAATGACTAATCATGTACAAGGAAAAAGCAACAGAATGATCAGAAATAGGGAATTAGAAGGCAGTGGAATGATATAGTAAGACTGCTAAAAGAAAAAAGAAACAAACCTGTACACAATAATTTTCTATCCAAAACATTATTCTCAAAAACAAAGGTGAAATAGATATTCCCAAATAAATAAGAGCTGAGAATGTTTGTTGCAAGTAGAAATACTTAAAGATGTCCTTCAGGCTGAAAGGAAATGACACTAGACGATACTGAAATTGACAGGAAGAAATGAAGAATACTGGAAATGGTAAAAATATAAGTAAAAGACTATAAATACATACTTTTCTGTCTTCTTTTCATTTCTCTCAAGGACTTAAATTGTATGAAATTGCAATGCTGGGTTTACAAAAATATAAATCTACTATATGTGAAAATAACACAGAGCTGGAGAAGAAATGGAGCTATTTTGGCTCCAAATAGCTATATTTCACCAGAATTAAGTCAGTACTATGAAGTAGATTGTGATAAGATAAAATGTACATTATAACCCCTAAATCAAACATCAAGAAAATGCCTTTTTAAAAAAATATTTTATTTATTTATTTGACAAAGAGAGAGATTACAAATAGGCAGAGAGACAGGCAGAGAAAGAGGGGGAAGCAAGCTCCCCACTGAGCAGAGAGCCCAATATGGGACTTGATCCCAGGACCCTGAGATCGTAACCGGAGCCAATGGCAGAGGCTGAACCCTCTGAGCCACCCAGGCACCCCAAGAAAATATCTTTTAAAAATTTAGTTAAAAAAGAGGGATTAAAGTGGTACCTACTAAATATCTGTTTAATCCTAAAGATGTTAAAGAGAAAAATAACACAAAAACTGTAAGACATACAGAAAACCAACAGCACAATGAAAGATGAAAATCCAACCATATCAGTTATTACACTGAATGTGAATGAAATAAAGACAAATGAAAAGGCAGAAATTATCAGACTGGATTAAAAAAAAAGCAAGGTCCAACTATATGCTATCTACAAAAGCCAGATTTGAAGATATAAATTGGTTGAAAGGAAAAGGAAAAGAAAAAGATACACCATGCAAAAAGTAACCATAAGACAGCTGGAGTACCTAAATCAGTATCAGACAAAATAGACTTTAAGAGAAAAAAAAAGTACTTCAGACAGAAAGGTCATTTCATAATGACAAAAGGGCCAATACATCTGAGAGAGTTAACAATTAGAAATGTATGTATATACATGGAAAAAACCGTCCCCAAAATACTTAAACAAAAATGGCAGAATTAAAAGAACTCGATAATTCAACAATTATAGTTGAAGATTTCTATATTCCCCTCTCAATAATTCATGGAAAAACCAGACATAATCAGCAAAGATACAGAAAACTTGAATAATACCATTAAAATTTGACATTTATAAAACACAGCACCTAACATCACCAAAATACATAGTGTTTTCAAGCACAAATGGAAATGTCCATATTAAGCACAAGCTTAATAATATATTAATCTGAAAGGACCAAAAATCTTTCAAAAGATGTTCTCTGGTAATGGCAAAAATTAGATTAGAAATCAACAACAGAAAATTTGGAAACCCCCAAATATCTGGATTTAAATCACAAAGAAATCTAAAGGACAATTAGAAAATGTTTTGAACTGAATGTAAAAACATCTACAAGAAATCAACAGTTTATGAAATGGAGACAAAGCAGAGCTTAAAGGGAAATCTGATTTAAACACCTATATTAGAAAAGAAGAAACATCTCAAACAATAATCTAAGCTTCTTTCACCTTAAGAAACTCAAGAAGGAAGATCACATTAAACCAAAACCAAACAGCAGATCAGAGCAAAATTCAATGAAATAGAAAACAGAAAAACAACAGACAAAATGAGTAAGACCAAAAGTCTTACTGATAAACCTCAAGCTAGGCTGATGAGACATTAAAATTCATAAAACACAAAACCAAATAGAGAAGATACTAATTATCCAAATGGAAAACAAAAGAACATCATCACTGACACTAGAGAAATTTAAAAAATCATAAAGGAATACTATGAACAACTTTATCTTGATTATATAATTTAGATGAATTGGACAAGTTCATAGAAAGACACAAGTTACTGAAACCAACTCAAGAAGAAATAAAAAACCTGAAAAGACCTATGAAAAAATTAAAATGTTTAATTAGTAATTAAAATTTTTCCCATTAAGGAAAGCTCATTTCCATATAGTTTCATTGGGGGATTCTATGAAACATCCAAAGATATAGTACCAATCTTACATAAACTTTCTCAGAATATAGAAGAGGATGTGACACTTCCCAATTTATTCTATAATGTCTGATACCAAAGGTAGACAAAGCTAGACAAAGATCAAAAGAAAATTACAAACCAATATTTACCACAATGCAAATATCTTAACAAAATATTAACAGACCTAATCCAGCAGTACATGAAAAGGATTATATACCATGACCATGTAGGATTTATTCCAGGAATGCAAAGTTGGTTCAACATTGAAAATCAATGAACTATGCTGTATTAATAAAAGAATTACATAATCATCTGAATATATAAAGAAGCATTCCATAAAATTAACACCTGTGATAAAAGTTTTCAAAAAACTAGGACTAGGTGGGAACTCCATCAAGCTAATAAAGGTCATGTGTATGTGTCAAGGGGGATACTCTATAGCTTACCTCATATATAATGGTGAAAGATAGAATGTTTTCCCCCTAAGACTGGGAATAAGGCAAAGATGTCGACACTCACCACTTCTATGCAATTTTGTATTAGAAATTCCAGCCACTGCCATGAGGTAAGAAAAAAGGCATATAGACTGATAAGAAAGAAAGCCATCTTTATTTGCAGATGATGTTGATTCTATATGTAGAAAATTTGAAGGAACCTACAAAGGAACTACCAGAACTAATAAATGAGTTTTATATCATAGTATGTAAGATTAATATACAAAAATCAGTAACATTTTAATATACTAGGAACAATCTAAACATAAAAAAGAAACCACTCTATTCGCAACAAGTATTAATAGATATAAAATATTTAAAAGTCAATTTTAACAAGACTTCTTCACTAAAAAAGACGAAACACTACATAGAAATTAAAGAACATCTATAAGATGCAGAAATACTTCATCTTCATGGATTATAACACTCAATATTGTTAAAATAGCAATTGTTTACAAATTAATCTACAGATTCAGTGCAATCCCTATGAAAAATTCCAGCAGGCGGCGCCTGAGTGGCTCAGTTGGTTGAGCGACTGCCTTCAGCTCAGGTCATGATCCCGGAGACCCGGGATCGAGCCCCACATCGGGCTCCCTGCTCGGCGGGAAGCCTGCTTCTCCCACTCTCACTCCCCCTGCTTGTGTTCCCTCTCTCGCTGTGTTTCTCGCTGTCAAATAAATAAAATCTTTAAAAAAAAAAAAAATTCCAGCAGACTTTTTCTTTAAAAAAACTGATAGCTGATTATAAAAATTGGATTAAAAAAGTGCAGTAAAAATTGGATAGCCATATGAAGCAGGGGGCGGGGGGGAGGATTTCACTCTATGCCTCACATCACAGACAAAAACAACTAAAAACTGGATTTCTGCAAGAAAGCAGGGAATAAAAATCTTCATTGCCTTGGGTTAGACAATGATTTGATTTGGCACCAAAAGTAAAAACTTTATAGTTTACAAATGATAAATTGTACTTCATTAAAATCACAAAATTTTACTCTTCAAAGATATCATTTAAGAAAATAAGACAAGCCACAGACTGAGAGAAAATGTTTGCAAATTATGTATTTGGTAAAGAACTTGTGTTCAGAATATTTATAGAACTTTTAAGACTTGATAATTAGGCAAAAATCCTCAGTTTTGGAGGTGGGCAAAAGATTTGAAAGTATGTTTCTCCAAAGAAGATACACAAATGAGTTATAAGAACATATGAAGATACGCTCAACATCATTAATCGTTAGGGAAATACAAACTGAAATCACAAAATATCAATTCACATATAACAGAATGGTCATAATTAAAAAGACTGATGATATCAAATATTAACAAGAATGTGAAGAAACTACCACCCTCATACATTGCTGGTGGCAATGTAAAAGGGTAAGTCCACTTAAAACAATTTAGAAGTTTCTTAAAAGAATAAACATAAACTTAGCTTATGATCCAGCAATTCTACACCTAGATATCTACCTTAAGAGAACTGAAAGCATTTGTCCACTCAGCCTTGTATGCAAATGTCTACAGCGACATTATCTAAATAACCCAATACTGGAAACAATCCTAATGTTCATCAATTGCTGAATGAATCAACAAAATGTATTATATCCATACAGCATGCTATGATTCAGCAATATAATTATGATATGTTCTATAACATGGATAAACATCAAAACATAATTTTAAGTGCAAGAAGCCAGAAACAACATAATTCCACTTATACAAAACATCCAGAAAAGGAAAATCTGTAATAACAAAAATCTATAGGGATAGAAAATCTGTAGAGATAGAAAATGTCCAGAAAAAGAAATCTGTAGGTCCAGAAAACATATCAGGGTTTGTGGTTGAGGTGAAAAGTGGAGACTGATGCCAAAGGTAAACAAACTTTCTGAAGTGATTGAAATATTCTAAAAATGAATTGTGGAGATGGCTGCACAATTCCATAAATTTATTAATAAACACTGAACTCTACATTGAACTCTACTGACTAAGTTTTACGGTCTATAAATTATACTTCATTTTTTAAAAAGTTGTCAGGGCTCCTGGGTGATTCAGTTAAGTGCTCAACTCTTGATTTTGGCTCACGTCACGGTCTCAGAGTTGTGATATTGAGCCCTGTGTCATATCAGGCTCCACGCTCAGTGTGGAGTCTGATTAAGATTGTTTCCCTCTTTCTCTCTCCTTCTGCCCCTCCCCATGCTTGCAAGGGCGCATGTATCTCTCTCTCTCACTTCTTCTCTCTCTACAATAAATAAATAAATCTTTTTAAAAAATTGTCGTCAAGTGCTCCTCTATGAAACTAGAGACAGTTGACTGAAGTAGATCTTTGCTCTGGGAAGAACCACTGCAGTGGACAACTTAATTATGTAAATATAAGACTGGAAAGTATTCATTAGCTGGGGGGGAATGATCTAACAAAAACCCTTTGGAGCTAGTAAAGGCTGTTCCTTCCCAATACCTAATGGTAAACAAAACTAATTAAAGGAAAAGAGGGAGGTAGATCTGCATTAAAAATAAAATGAGGATCCTAAAAGGGAGGGATTAAAAATAGACTTCATTTTTTTCTAAGATTTAGAATTACCAGAGTTTCTTTCATGAATTTTAGTGATAGTATCTGTGGCCTATGAGTAGGAAGGCACATTAAACAAGCTTTATCAAAGAGGAAAGGAGACTCTGAGTTGGTGATTTAGGGTCCAAATTAGAGGCACTATAGGCCAAATTTAAGTGTCTACAGAGGCCATATAGGCAAAACAATGGAAGTAAAGGCCAGAGTAAAACACACAGTAAAATCTGGACTAAAGAGGATATTCATTCAGTGCCCATTTGTTCTTAAATGGGAATAAGAGGCCTCTAAAATCAACTTTTCTAATGGTTCAAGGATATAAAAGTCCAATATTAACATGAAATCTTTTATTTTAAAATCATTATTTTATATTCTTATATAAAATAATGGTATCAAATTCAATTATTAAAAAAAAATACCATGAGGACCAAACAAAACTTATCTGTGAGCTACATTTGAATTACAAACAACCAGATTGCTATCCCTGGACAAGATGTTCAAGAAAGGAAGTCTGACTTTGTTACAGTATGGGGTAAGGGCTAAAAGATAACCTTGTCACCTATTCAACCTGGCATGGAAGTCAGGATAATGAAGCATGTTAAATATAAATTAAGGAAACTAAATCCTGTGATATATCCCTTGGATAAATATAACACTGGAAAGGGTGGTCGTCCTCTTATTAAGAAGCACTAAGGTCTCCACAAGGATCAGTGTCATCACATTAAGATCAAGGATATATCAAATTCTTTGGGACAAGTTTTAATCCGTGAAACCAGGCATCAGTGGCAAAATCAAATGAAGCTAAAAATGAGACCACTAGCTTATATACTAATCAAAACACTCATCTTGGGGCGCCTGGGTGGCTCAGTCGGTTAAGCAACTGCCTTCGGCTCAGGTCATGATCCTGGAGGCCCGGGATCGAGTCCCACATGGGGCTCCCTGCTCCACGGGAAGCCTGCTTCTCCCTCTCTCACTCCCCCTGCTTGTGTTCCCTCTCTGGCTTTGTTTCTCTCTGTCAAATAAATAAAATCTTTAAAATAAATAAATAAATGAATGGATGGATGAATAAATAAATAAATAAGTAAATAAATAAATAAAATCTTAAAAACAAAAAAACAAAAACACTCATCTTTTTTTTTCACCTATGCTTTGAAAGGAAGATTAGCCTCTCTGTAAGGAGTGAACTGTCAAAAGTTTAGCAATATGTGAAAGATGGCTGGAAGGAGACCTAAGAAAAGAGCAACTTAGCAGTCCTGCTAATATGAACAGATGAGTGAAAGTGATTAATCTAAATATTTAAAAGATGAAACCTTATTTGTATCCTAAGTGGGCCATACTAAAGCAGCCATTATTTTAGGACTTTGCAAGTAATACTCAATTCTTCAGAGAATATATCACTCCAGTTTCAATTTATTAGCTCTTTTTAGATGGCATCTTATTTTCAAAGTTCTCTTTTTAGCCTCTTGGTCTTCTGGTCCTCATAATATGCACGCTGTTTTTGCATCTAACAGGAAGCCTAAGACACAAAATCTTTGCTATAGGAGCCAGAGACTTGTTTTTCTTACAAATGTATAGAAATACTTCGCAGAATAGGTACTAAAAGCATGGGCTTTGGAGTCAGACTCCCTGGGTTCAAATTTCTTCCTTTAGATATGCTACCTTGAAGAAATTACATTGAAAGATGTGATTTAGTCTCTTCATTTGTAAGATGTGAATGATAATATTATACTTACCCTACTGGGTTTTTAAAGGATTACATAAATGAATACATGCAAGTTCCTTAGAACAATGTCTGACAGATAGTAAATAAATGTTTCATGTGATAATGTATATGACAATATTCCACCTAGGGAATGTGGGAATGAAGGGATAAGAGTCACTGCTATATTGCACAATCAGAATTATGTGATATACTTTGTAATATGACTGAATCTCCAACCCAAGTAGATTATAGTCTGTTCATTACCAAGGAACATCTAATGATAATGCTCTATTCAGCAACTAAAACAGCTCTCTCCGACCATTTGCTACTAATAATTGATCAATTTTGAAAAATGAAAAATTCTGATAAACACTAATAATAAAGAAGAAAATATAGCATACTTGATGTATCAGAAAATTATATGAGGAAACTTATTCATCTTCTTTGAATAGTGAAACAAATTTAACTCCAAAAGAATATATTACTTGTATATCTGGAGTGCAATTAAGTTAATACAAAGGTCTTATAATAGTCATAACAGTTCTCTAAATTTGTTGCGTAAAATATAAAAATAATATATACAAATATTTAGCTATAAGGATGTTTATCACAGCGTTTTTTTATATAATAGCAAAAATTAAAAACAATCTAGATGGCTAGTGATCAGTTAAATAAATTACATCCTTACGATTGAATACAGAATGGCCATCTTAAAAGATACTGCGGGACAACTCTTTATGACAAGCAAAAATGTAATAAAACACTGTGTACTAAAAGATCAAAATTTAGAGGGTGGAAATTCGTTTATCTATGCAAAAAGTAATCTATATACACAAAAGTTATCTATAGTTACAAGACTATATATAAAAAAGATGT
Source organism: Spilogale gracilis (assembly GCA_004023965.1). NCBI lineage: Eukaryota > Metazoa > Chordata > Mammalia > Carnivora > Mephitidae > Spilogale > Spilogale gracilis. Next base: position 170,458 of record PITA01000143.1, on the reverse strand, counting down.
TAACAGTGGTTATCTTTTGGTGGAACTGTGTGATTTTTTACATCTTTCTTTGTTCTTTTCTGAGGTTTGCAAAGTTTCTCCAATGAAGATATATTATTGTGTAATTAGATTAAAACATTAGTTGGGAAAAAGTGCTTCTCTAACTTTAATGCACATATGAGTCAGCTGGGTAAGTCTGTTGAAATGAAGATTCTGACTCAGGTTTGATAGGGCCTGAAAATCTTTCTTTTTGTTAAAAGATTTTACTTATTTATTTATTTGTTAGAGAGAGAGAGAGAGAGCGAGAGAGCGCATAAGCAGGGGGAGCAGCTGACAGAGCAGGCAGAGGGAGAAACTGGTTCCCTGCTGAGCAAGGAGCCCAACCTGAGACTCAGACTCAATCCAGGACCCTGGGATCATGACCTGAGCCAAAGGCAGACACTTCACCGACTGAGCCACCCAGGCATCCCTACAGCCTCCCTTTCAACAGGCTTCCAGGTGATGCTAATGTTGTTGGATTAGAACACACTATGAGTATCAAGACACAACCTAGAATATATACTTAATCTTCCTTTTTCTCTAACCATGTAGTAAATAGAAGCTATTCTTTATGTTATTACACTTGATATACTCCTTGGCATTGCTAAGCAGCCCATGGAAACATTTCCTAATTTTAAGCCATTTAATTTTCCAATTAGTTTAGTATAAGGTCTGCTGATTATTCAAATTCTTATAAGGAATCATGATAAAAACACACAGATAACACTGAAGAGTTTAGTGCCTCTGGAATGTGGTATTTTCCATGTTCAGGTCAGAATTTTACTGCTTTTGGTTAATAACCATAAGCCTTTGAAATAAATTGCAAAGATCATAATAGAACAAATTAAAGAATGCTTGTTAGTGTAAGACTATAGTGATTATTTAATGACAATGTAACAAACAACTCAGTGTTTATTGAGAACTATGCTGGCAATACCAAAAATAAACTTAAAAATTTATGCCCTCTAGGAGTTCAAAGTCAAATAGGGGAGATATGTAACTTAAGGAATAATGTAATACAAGTTTAAATCTATAAAATAAACCATAACTGAAGTGAGCATAAGATGATAGGAGAACATAGGAAGAGGTTATGAATTCTAATGGAATGAAAAACAGGAAAGGAATGCTCTGGTGATTTTTGTTAGAGATAATAATCGAGCAGAGTCTGAAAGTACGAGCAGATCTTACCGCTAGAAGAAGAAAGGAAAAGGAATTCCAGGGAGAAGAAACATCTTAAATTAGCACTGTTAAACTGTAAAGGGAATCCAGTGTCTAACTATTCATTTGCCATGGTTATGTAGTGACCAAAAGTCTTAGCTGTTATTACTCGCCCAGCTCAAACAGAAAATCTTTAGCATCCAAATACATTTCCTTGCAGAATAAGGAAGTTAACTTTTCCTTTATTATGCTGGTTAAAATTAAAATTCTTTAGGTCCTTTTAACAAAAACATCTATATTATCTGCTTTAAAAAAACTAGATTAGCTTTCCACTGTCTATTAGAATGTAGTTCAAAATTCTGGGTATATAATAGATTTCAAAGATCAGATCTACAGACTCTTTCTAGATACTCTTTTAAGTAAATTCTAAATATTCATATCTTCACACATTTGTGTATGTTATTTTCTTATAATAAAATAATCTTTTCCTCCTTTTCTGAGTCTCAAAAGTCAATTCATTTTTCATATTCTTGAAGGTCCCATATCCTCTTAATGTTAATTTCTTCTTATACTAAGCTCCCACAGTAAACTTATATTTTTAAGTAAGCACTTAACTATAACTTAAATATTATGTTGCTTGTATGTTTGCTCTTCCTACTCTTGTTTTTGAGGGTAAGAACTAGATCTTATTTTTCCCAGAGCCCATTTGTAGAATATAATACAGTAAATTCTCAAGAACATTTGCCAAATGACTAAAAAATGGATTACTACCAAGAAGCTTATGGAATAGCTGTTGATAGAAAAAGCAGATAAAAGGATAATGTGGATGGTTTTCTAGCTTAGAAGTTACAATAAAAAAAAAAAAAAAGAATTACAATGACATAGATTCAGTGGCCTAAGAAATAAACATGAAAGGGGTCTGGGTGGCTCAGTTGGTTAAGTGTCTGACTCTTAATTTCGATTCAGGACATGATCTCAGGATCACTGAATAACTGGGTCATTGATCAAGGCCGTTGGGTAATTGATCACATTGGGCTCCACACTCAGTATGGAGTCTGCTTGAGATTTCTCTTTCTCTCTCTGGACCTCCCTGCCCCTCCCTAAAATAAATAAATCTTTAAGAAAAAAAAAAAAAGAAGGAAACATGAAAGTGAATTGTCTTAAAGATTATATGAGCTTTGGAAAGGTAATACTGACTAAAGTGATCTGATAAACCACTTTAGCTATCTAATTCTACCTAAAGAAATCCATATATAAAATTGCTTATTTGTTTAATATGATATTTAAATCTAAGATTCACTCATATGGATTTGTATCCATAAAGGAGAATAAGAAAAGTTTAAATATTTAAATCTAAGATATTTAAATCTAAGATTCACTCATATGGATTTGTATCCATAAAGGAGAATAAGAAAAGTAAATCTAAGATTCACTCATATGGATTTGTATCCATAAAGGAGAATAAGAAAAGTGTTTGATGTATTCACCTATTCAGTCCTTAAAATGTTATTAGACATTCATTAAGTGTATAAACTCCAAGATTTAAAACGTGAAAACTTCAATTAAGTTCAGCATTGTATGATGTGATACACCATTTATGATCACAGGAAGATTTAAAAGCTAATGGTAATACATTTGCCACAAAGCAAAGTCAACGAATGTCAATACTCCTCTTCATTCTCAGTCAGAAGAAAAAGCAGAATTCCTCCATGTTTTTCTTTTGAACTTCTTGTACTTATATGTAGATAGAATCAGCTGTTCAATATTTATGTTATCAAACAGGAATTCTTGTTACTTAATTTAATAATAAAAGATGAAACACAGTTAAGACACCTGGAAACTACTATGTGGCTTTAAATGCTATATTTTTTCCTATATTTACTGTGACTAGAGAAGAAACCTGGATTAAAACTTGTTACATTTCATAAATGCCTAGCTGGTAATTAATCTTTACTCAATAGTTCAATTTAAAAAAAATTACATGTATTTTCTGTGCTTAGTTGATTTCTTAAAATAGCACTTTTGGAACAAGCATATTCAGAGTGTTTATTATCAGGAGATAGTACATTCCTTTTTCTTGTCAAACAAGTCATACAAGTAGAACGCTTTAAGTAGCTTTGAAGAATGTGGTTTTCATAAAAACTTCATATAGTCAAAATTCCTTCTATAACTCACTCTGTAAAGGATAATTTATGTTTTCATCACAAAAATAAACCCTGGAATTTTGAAATGATAGGATCTTGTTTGTTTTATCAGTGTTTTCTCCTCTACAGCAACACATTCCATAGTAGAAAACTAGAGCTTGTTTACTATATTCATCATTATGTATATAAAATTACTGTGTCTTTTTTGGGATGTGAAAGAGAGAAGAGAGCAGAAGAATACTTGATTAATGAATATTCAGTTATTCTAAGTATTTCTTGTATCATGCCTATTATTTACAAATCCTGCATCTAATTTTACTTGTTACAAGTGTACTAGTTATTTTATTTTGTGACATCACAATAAAGAAAAATGTTAACAGCATTTTATCAGTCTCTTTTTTTCTAAAAGAAATCATGCTCATGATGTTATCTTCAATTGCTAGGTTTAAAATGTATTTCAGAAAAGCAGGCTCCATACATTTTAAAAAATGGTGACAGTATAGTTCAAACATAATTTTTATTACAAGCCTGTTATCTCATTCATTCATCGCTCATTTGAGATACACTTACTAAACAAACACCCACTATTTGGAGGAGTAGGTATTAGTGAAACAGAAACTAATTCAAAACTGCCCTCATTCTTCATTGAATGCTTAATTAAAAGGTCTTTCAAATGCATGAAAAAGATTTCCAAAGGGACCTAGGAGAATGCAATTTAACAGAACAGGACAAGTAGAATGAATAACAAACTTCTGTTGTATGGCTAATTTTAATAATGTAATATTATTTCCAATATTTAACAGTTCATTAACTTGAATTGTTTGAGATTCCTCATCTTCAACCTGCTTTACAGTAAGGATTCTTTAACATCCAAATACAAGTAAGGATTAATTATAAATGAGCAAAACCTTTAAGAGAAATTTTAACAATATATGTGTTCTTTTTTTGAAATAGCTTGAAGGTAAAAAAATTCTGATATAGTAAATAAATAATTCAAATAAGATTCTATAGAACCATGAAGGTACTGTAAAAATCAGAAGTAAATTTTGTAAACCATTCTTGGTTTGTTTTGTGTTTTTTTTAAACTGAGTTTTAAACTGCTATGGAATATATAAACAGAAAAAAGCAAAACCTAGTGCTATGTGATTATCAAACATATCAGAAAGGGTAAAGATACCAAGGGTAATTCTATTGTTCCTTTAATCACAGTGACAAAAATACCTTGGGGAGGGTCCAAGGTGAGATGTGGAATGGAGGGACTGGTATTGTTTATACGTGAAATTTATCTTTTAAACCAAACATGGTTACATGTCACCATTTTAGCAAAGCAGCAAGTCCAAACATTTTAACATGCCTGGAAAGAATGTGATGTATGCATAAACAACTTTTTCCTCCTTTAACTGTAATTATAAATAACAAAATATAATTATAAAAGCTTTTGATATTTATTCGAATGTTATAAATGAGATTTTACATAGAGTAATTATACTATGCCTTCTTATTAGAAATCCTGCTTGTAAAAAAACTGAAGTAACTTTCACACAGGCATTTAAAAATAAAAAATGGTAAATATAGTAGAACTTTAATTATAAATTCCAGAGTCTTCTGACCTTTTAAATTTTAAGGCTTATAAATCCAAAAAAAAAAATTGTTTAAAAATAAACTAATTATCATTTCTAAAATTTAGGCTTTTCACTTTTATATAAGAACAAAAAATAAAAATTAACAGTAGCATACATTAGAAATGATATAAGAATTCTGTAGAAAATGTCCTACTGACATGTGACTTAATGGTCACATATAAAACAAAACAGTGAATTACATGATTCAGTTTAACTTATAATCAAGTTTTTGTGGAATTTTGCAACTTTATCCTGCAAAATGTCCTCGTATTATCATAAAAAGGCAAACATTGTTCTTTATATTTTATTCTAAAATTCCAATTAGTATTTTAGCTTCTAGTTTAAAATGTATCATTAAAAAAAACCAAAAAACTTACTTGATCTGTCCCATAAAGCAGTATGTTCAGAGAAATGAAGGCTGTCATTTTCCAGAGCAGTTTTCTGATCATGTGCAGTACTTTTAGAATGTCTGTGAAATAATCGGCTAGCAAAACCTTCCAATTTCTGAAGAGCAGTTGTACCTGTATACTGGTTACAGGGTAGTTCTTTATAAGCTGCCATTCATGTGCATTTACACTTTACTTAAAGTAACTGAAACTATTTCCAGAAAGAGCTCAACAAGTTCTTACACAGAAGCTAAAAGGCTATGCATGTGTCAAACTTCCTGTTTGCAGGGTATTCAAACCACTACTGCTGTTCTGTTTCCTGTTAATATAAAACAGTACATTACTGAGCCTTTCTTAGCAAACCCTTCATCTCAACTAGAGATGGGGATTTTAAAGACTTGCAATATCAGCCTAAAAGGTTTTATGCTTAAGAGAGTTTAATATTAATGAGAACATTAAAGATAAGACTTTATATATAGACTGAAAAAAACTTAAAAAAAAAAAACTAGTTAAACATGTATTACAACCCTATGCAAACAATTCAAGGCCAAACCACTCTCCAAATGTAATATGTTAAAAAGGTTCTGCTTTTTTCCAGGAAATCAGCTAATGTACTGATTTTATGAACCCTTATAAGCAGTTAACTTTTCATTGAAAACTCATATAAAATGGATATTACAAGCTCTTAAAAAACAACTTTATGTTTTAACCAAGAAATATCTGAACTAGCACTTAAAAAAAAGAACTGAATGTTGCCAACTCATTGACTTAAGTCTAATATATACAGGAACTAAAAAAATGTAGTACGTGAGTACTGCCTATCAAACTTAAAATCTGCGGACAAGTGCCTATCAGCAGTACCTTTTAAAACATTCTAAAATATGAAAAAAGGAACAAAATATAGATTTAAAGTTATATAAAATCAACCACAGCAAAACATTTCAACGGAAAAAAAAATTCCTTCTAGTTTACTGAAACATCTTAATTTTTTAAAACTTAACACTGAGTACTACTGCTTCCCTGATCCCTAACTATAGGTCTGACTTAGAAACAACTCCTTTTATTAAAAGTAAAACTTGCCATTGTCCATTTGCAGGAAAAAAGTAACCTGTGACATTTAATGATGAATTTGAGTACTTGTCTTTTGACACTAATTAAAGGATGAAAAATCGATATGCTTTTCTCCTTGGAGAGAGGATCTACCTAAAAATATCTTAGTCCAGATTTCCTGCTCACTGCTTGACAAACAGAATAGGAACAATAATAATAAACAGAATAAATTGGAACAATGTCAGTTTTAGAACAACACACACACACACAAATTGACTTATGAATTTTGCCAAGTAACAGCTCCGTTGTGTACATTTTGTTTTGTGTAATAAAATTAGTATCAATGTAACCAAATAGGGAACGGTATCTTTTAAAATCTATAGCTTGCTGTGTAAACGTGTGTGTATACGAATAGGTAACTTTTATTAATACCTGACAGTGCTTTACACAAAACAGACACTGAACAGGTGTCTGCTAGTCTGTAATAAACCTCTACAGAGTATGGAAGGACTACAGGGCCAGAAGAGGATGAAATCCCTTAATTCTCTGTCTTGCGATCTTGAGAGGAATTCTTTTCATCCTTGAGGCTCACTCCAAGTGTCACCTCTTCACTGAATTTTCCAACACATTTCTTGGAAAATAAATTGCTTTCTCCTTCTCCACTGACTTAAACTTTTGTGTTAAAACTTGCTGTTTATAGATTTATGTCTCAAATGTTGTTACTTGAATTCATAAATATAATGCATGTATTATATATGTAATATGTTCAAGAAAGCATTCATTTTTAACAAATTAAAGGTCTAAGTAAAATCATCAAATACTGAAAATGTGTTAATGTTAATTAATTAATTAAATTTTAAATAATTTCAATTATGCCATGTCATTGAGGTCTTTTTTCTCTATATTCAGTCAGTTATTCAATTTTGTTCATTCTTTGGGTTTCATTTTTATAATGTGCAAATGTGGACTCCTAAAATAACTTGTTTTCCCTGCTTCCAGTCATTTCTTTCAATCACTCATCTCTTACACATTAACCTTCCCAAAATATTACTCTCATGGTATTCCCTTGCCAAATGCATGAACTAATCCTAACATTTCAGCCCCACCATATTCATTTTTAACATGTTTAGCCAGGTATATTCAACATTGCTCAAGCTTAATACAGATATTCCAGATTCCTAACTAGAACACTAAGATTAATTTATTTAAAACAATGCATATGGCTATTACAGCAAAGTAGGTAGAAGAAGGAGGTGGAGGAAGTAAGCCTTACTAGATGAGTAAAAACTCTACATTTGAAACCTGGATTATTTAAAAAATAAAACTGTCTCCATTTGTTACAAAGTCCTTATAGAAAGTAGAATCTTTAGTAGGCAATGTTTCTGTATATGGTAATGTGACCAGGAAGTTGTTGCTATGGAAGTACTTTTGCAACTTGATTTTTATTAAAAAGAAGAACTCTACTGGCACCTACTGCTAGAAGGAAACAACTACAACTTTTACTAAAACTGAATCCCTTCCTTCATAATTGAAATTAATCTTAAGAAGTATATTGCTTATTATTCATCCTGATGGTGTTTACAAAACCTTAATTTGTACTAAGATGTCTGGCCCTGAACTCCAAATTTGGCGTAATAGCATATTTTATACTTTATTAATAATTTAATGAATGTATGATAATAAAACCAGAGTAATCAACTTTGAGATTATGAAGTCCTTATTATTCATTCTGCATTAATTTTTGAGATTATAACAATTTCCAGAGTTCAATCTCTTGTGATTACCATATGATACTACAAAATACTGGGTTTTTTTTCTTATATTTAGTAATAGTGGTGTGAAACCTTACATTTATTTATCAGTTACATTACAACATACAAAATGGGAGTTTCCACTGGCTCATCAGATCTTTACAATTGAAGTAGGCAGGACAAGTGTTATCTCTATTTTAAGATGAGGAAAATAAACTGAGAAACACTAAGTGACTTGCACAAAGTCACTTAAGTCTTCTGGCTCCTAGATCAAAGCTCCTTTGTACTGCACAACAGTGATTAACAAAGGAAATAAAGATTTTTTCAAATGCAGTATTTTTCCAATAAGGATGGGGAAGTGGGGAGGGGGGCTTAGCAGGGAGTCTGCTTCTCCCCTCACTCTCCCTCTGTCTCAAATAAACAAATAAAATCTAAAGGAAAAAAAAAGGGACAGCAAAGTGGGAATAAAAGAACAGCAGGAAGGTGGAATTTGTTCTTAGAAATACTGTTCAGAGTCTAAAAATCTGCTATTAGAATGTTTCCATTCAGATGGTCCGTCACCTTATAGCCATGTGACTTCATTGTCTACCTTTAGGTTCATAATCATGCTGAGGCCAAGAATAGCTATGTACTTTAAGAGTTTCAAGGTTAAAGAAAAACATGGAAGCATATTTGATAGATAACTGATGTATTTGTTTCATGTAGAGGGCAAATAATATGACCATGACCCCTGCTATTCAAATAAAGATTTTAGGGTAATGGTTTTGCCTTTCAAAAAAGAACTTAAATGGATTCATATCTTTTATAAATGGATTCAACATTTTAAGATTGGCTTATTTCATTTAGCACAGTGTTAGCAACTGAGGCTCATCATGTATGTCAATAGTTTACTCATTTTTTTAAACTGCTGAATACTATTCCATTGTGTGGATTTACCACATTGTCAAAAATCAGGAATATTTGTCTGGGTGTCTTCTGGACTTTATCATGTTCCACTGATTTGTGTATGTGTTAATTTTTTCATCAATAACCCAGTGTGTTGGTTATTATAGTTTCTAGTAAATCTTAAATCTGATAGTGTAAATGTTCCAACATTTTTTCTTAATTGTTTTGACCATTAGAATTCCTTTTTTTTTTTTTGACCATTAGAGTTCCTTAACCTTTTCATATATATTTTAAGAATATGTCTACAAAAATAATCTTGCTGTGACTATGTTTTTTTATTTTTTATTTTTGTTTTTAAAGATTTTATTTATTTATTTGACACAGAGAACGAGACAAAGAAAGAGGGAACACAAGCAGGGGGAGTGGGAGAGGGAGAAGCAGGTTTCCCACTGAGCAGGAGCCAGATTCAGGGACTGATCCCCGGACCCTGGATTCATGACCTGAGCGGAAGGCATACACTTAACGACTGAGTCACCCAGGTGCCCTCTTATTGAGACTTTATTAAGATTGTGTTTATTGAGAGAAATCCTATTTTAATATATTGAGTCTTTCAATCCATGATCATAGTATATCTCTTCATTTACTTGGGTCCTTGATTTCTTTCATCAGTGTTTTATAGTCTTGAGCATAAAGATCCTGCAAATATTTTGTTAACTTATATCTAGAGGGGCGCCTGTAGATTAAGCATCAGCCTTCAGCTCAGGACATGATCCTAGAGTCCTGCCATTGAGCCCCGCATCAGGCTCCCTGCTCAGTGGGAAGCCTGCTTCTCCCTCTCTCACTCTCCCTTGCTTGTGTTCCCTTTCTAGCTATGTTTCTCTCTGTCAAATAAATAAAATCTTTAAAAAAAGTTATATCTACATATTATTTTTTTAAATTGGAGTTATTACAAATGGTACTTTAAAAATGTTTATAATTGTTCATTGCTAGTTTACAATATGACTTATGACTTATTTTTATATTTTAAACTTGTATATTACATTCTTGTTAAGTACACTTACTAGTTTTAGGAGTCTTTTTCTTCTTGTAGATTTCTTAGGATTTTCTATGTAAGCAAGCATGTTATCTTTGAATACTATAGTTTGTTTTATTTCTAGGACTTTCAGTAATAATGTTGAACAAGAGTATCAATATGGACATCCTTCCCCTATTCCCAATCTTAGAAAGAAAGCATTTAGTTTTTCATCATTCATTATGATGTCAGCTGTGGACATTTTTTGTAATGGCCACTTATCAAGGAATTCCTTTATATTCCTAATTAACTGGGTATTTTTTTTACTTTAGGGGGATGTTGAATTTTCCTAATGCTTTTTCAGCATCTATTGGTATGATCATATGGTTTGACTTCTTTAGTCTACTACTATGATAGATTACAGTAACTGATTAATTTTCAAATGTTGAAACAGTCTTAAATCCCAGGATTGGTCTTGGTGTACTATTCTTTTTATATATTGCTGGATTCACTTTACTAATACTTTGTGTATATGTTTACAAGAAATATTATTTTCAAATTTTCTTTTCATTACTATTTTTGAATGATTTTTTAAGATAAAATAATAATATATTATCATTCTATCACTTGTATTTTTCAGTGAAGTTACAGATCTGTAATATAATACCTTTGTGGGTAATATATATATTATATATATATCTCTCCAGATATATAGATATAGATATATATATATCTCCAACCCCTCAGAGGTGTTTTATCCTTTCAATTCTCCCCACTTCCAGCCCTCTGCATGTTTTATTGTTACTAATTTTTTTTCCAGTGTTCCAAGATTCATTCCCCATTTCCCACACCCAGTGTGCCACACTTTAGGCGTCCCCAGTACCCACCACCAGGCGCTCCCATCCCTCCACCCCCCTCCCTCCAAGTCCCTCAGTTTGTTTCTGTGTCTAAAGTCTCTGTGGTTTCGTTTCCCTCCCTGGATTACCCTAGTTCCCATTTACTTTCCTTCTCCCACTGTCCTCCAGGTTACCCCTCATGCACCGCAAGTAAGTGAAACCATGTGATACTTGACTGTCTCTTCTTGGCTTATTTCACTCAGCATAATCTCTTCCAGTCCAGTCCATGTTGCTACAAAAGTTGGATATTCATCCTTTCTGATGGAGACATAGTATTCCATTGTATATATGTACCACATCTTCTTTATCCATTCATCTGTTGATGGACACCTTGGCTCTTTCCACAGTTTGGCGATTGTAGCCATTGCTGCGATGAACATTGGTGTACATATGGCCCTTCTTTTCACTACATCCGTATCTTTGGGGTAAATGCCCAGTAGTGCAATTGCAGGGTCATAGGGTAGCTATATTTTTAATTTTTTAAGGAATCTCCACACTGTTTTCCAAAGCGGCTGCACCAGTTTACATGCCCACCAACAGTGTAAGAGGGTTCCCCTTTCTCCGCAGCCTCTCAAACACTTGTTGTTTCCTGTCTTGTTAATTTTGGCCATTCTGACTAGTGTAAGGTGGTATCTCAGTGTGGTTTTGATTTGAATTTCCCTAATAGCTAGTGACGCTGAACATTTTTTCATGTGTCTGTTAGCCGTTTGTATATCTTCTACGGAGAGGTGCCTCTTCATGTCTTTTGCCCTTTTGATGTGTTCATCTTCTTTTTGGGTGTTGAGTTTGAGTAGTTCTTTATAGATCTTGGATACCAGCCCTTTGTCTGTAGTGTCATTTGCAAATATCCTCTCCCATTCCCTGGGTTGCCTCTTTGTTTTGTTTCCTTTGCTGAGCAGCTCTTTTTATTTTGATGAAGTCCCAGAAGCTCATTTTCGCTTTTGTCTCCTTTGCCTTTGGAGACCTGTCTTGAAAGAAGTTGCTGTGGCTGATGTCAAAGAGGTTACTGCCTATGTTCTCTTCCAGGATTTTGATAGATTCCTGCCTCACGTTGAGCTCTTTCATCCATTTCGAGTTTGCCTTTGTGTGTGGTGTAAGAGAATGGTCTAGTCTCATTCTTCTATATGTAGCTGTCCAATTTTCCCAGCACCATTTAGTGAAGAGACTGTCTTTTCTCCACTGGATATTTTTTCCTGCTTTGTCAAAGATGATTTGACCATAGATTTGTGGGTCCATATGTGGGCTCTCCACTCTGTTCCATTGGTCTATTTCTCTGTTTTTGTGCCAGTACGATGCTGTCTTGGTAATCACAGCTTTGTAATAAAGCCTGAAGTCAGGTAATGAGATGCCCCCAGCTTTGCTTTTTTTCTTCAGCAATTCCTTAGCGATTCGGGGTCTTTTTTGGTTCCATATAAATTTTAGGATTGTTTGTTCTAACGTTTTGAAGAATGGTGGTGGAATTTTGATCGGAATGGCATTGAAAGTATAGATTGCTCTGGGCATGATAGACATTTTGACAATGTTTATTCTTCCGATCCATGAGCATGGAATGGTCTTCCATCTTTTTGTGTCTTCTTCAATTTCTTTCATGAGTGTTCTGTAGTTCCTCGAGTACAGATCCTTGACTTCTTTGGTTAGGGTTATTCCTAAGTATCTTATAGTTTTTGGTGCTATAGTAAATGGAATTGATTCTCTGATTTCCGTTTCTATTTTTTCGTTGTTAGTGTATAAGAATGCAACTGATTTCTGCGCATTGATTTTGTATCCTGCCACATTACCAAATTGTTGTATGAGATCTAGTAGTTTGGGGGTAGAGTCTTTTGGGTTTTCCACATAGAGTCATCTGCAAAGAGAGAGAGTTTGACTTCCTCTTTGCCAAGCTGGATACCTTTTATTTCTTTCTGTTGTCTGATTGCTGTTGCTAGGACTTCTAACACTATGTTGAATAGTAGTGGTGAGAGTAGGCATCCTTGCCTTGTTCCTGATCTCAGAGGAAAGGCTGCCAGTTTTTCCCCACTGAGGATGATATTCGCTGTGGGTTTTTCGTAGATAGATTTTATGAGGTAGAGAAATGTTCCCTCTATCCCTATACCTTGAAGAGTTTTGATCAGGAACGGATGTTGCATTTTATCAAATGCCTTTTCTGCATCAATTGAGAGTACCATGTGATTTTTCTCTCTTCTCTTATTGATTTGTTCTATCACGTTGACTGTTTTGTGAGTGTTGAACCACCCCTGCATCCCTGGGATAAAACCCACCTGGTCATGGTGGATAATCTTTTTAATGTATTGTTGGATCCTGTTAGCAGGGATCTTGTTGAGAATCTTGGCATCCATATTCATCAGTGATATTGGTCTGAAGTTCTCCTTTTTGATGGGGTCTTTGTCTGGTTTGGGGATTAGAGTGATGCTGGCTTCATAGAAAGAGTCTGGAGGTTTTCCTTCCGTTTCTATTTTTGAAAGAGCTTCAGGAGAATAAGTGTTATTTCTTCTTTGAATGTTTGGTAGAATTCCCCAGGGAATCCGTCTGGGCCTGGACTATTGTTTTTGGGGAGGTTTTTGATCACTGCTTCAATCTCATTACTAGATATAGGTCTATTCAACTTGCCAATATCTTTCGGTTTCAATCTTGGAAGTTTATAGGTTTCTAGGAATGTATCCATCTCTTCTAGGTTGTTAAATATATTGGCATATAATTGTTGATAGTAATTTTTGATGATTGTTTCTATTTCCTTGGTATTAGTCGTGATCTCTTCCCTTTCATTCATGGTTTTGTTAATTTGGGTCTTCTCCCTTTTCTTTTGGATTAGTTTGGCCAATGGTTTATCAATCTTATTGATTCTTTCAAAGAACCAGCTTCTAGATTCGTTGATGCGTTCTACTGTATCTCTAGTTTCTGATTCATTCATCTCTGCTCTAATCCTTATTATTTCCCGCCTTGCATGGGGGGGTGGTTTAATTTTTTGATGATTTTCCAGTTCTTTAAGGTGTAATGAGAGTTGGTGTATTTGGGATTTTTCAATTTTTTTGAGTGAGGCTTGGATGGCTATGAATTTCTCCCTTAGGACTGCCTTTGCTGTATCCCATAGGTTTTGGATCGATGTATCTTCATTCTCATTGGTTTCCATGAAGTGTTTCAGTTCTTCTTTGATTTCTTGGTTGATCCACATATTCATGAGTAGGATCGTCTTTAGCTTCCAAGTGTTTGATTTTTCTCCTGAACTTTTTATGGTGGCTGAGTTCCAGTTTCACAGCATTGTGGTCAGAGAATATGCAGGGAATAATTTCAATCTTCTGGTATCGGTTGAGCCCTGATTTGTGACCTAGTATGTGGTCTATTCTGGAGAAAGTTTCATGTGCACTCGAGAAGAATGAGTATTCTGCTGTTTTAGGGTGAAATGTTCTGAATATATCTCTGAGATCCAGCTGGTCCAATGTGTCATTCAAGGCTGATTCTTTGTTGATTTTCTGTTTAGATGATCTGTCCATTGCTGAGAGTGGTGTGTTAAAGATCTCCTACAATTAATGTATTTGCATCAATATGATTATTTTGTTTAACAGTTGGCTTATGTAGTTGGCTGCTCCCATGTTAGGGGCATAAATATTTACAATTGTTAGATCTTCTTGATGTATAGACCCTTTAAGAATGATGTAGTGTCCTTCTGTGTCTCTGACTACAGTCTTTAGACGAAAATCCAATTTGTCTGATATGAGAATCGCTACCCCGGCTTTCTTTTGGGGTCCATTGGCGTGAAAGATGATCCTCCATCCCCTGGCTTTCAATCTGGAAGTGTCTTTCGATTCAAGATGAGTCTCTTGTAAACAGCATATGGATGGGTCCTGTCGTTTTATCCAGTCTGCAACCCTGTGTCTTTTTATTGGAGCATTTAGGCCGTTCACATTGAGGGTGATTATTGATAGATATGTTTGTATTGACATCATGTTGACTATGGAGTTCATGTTTCTATAGATTACCTCTGTATATTTCTGTTTTGTGTCGCTCTTGGGTTCGTTTCTCCTCTATAGAACCCCTCTTAGTATTTCTTGTAGTGCTGGCTTGGTGGTTGCATAATCTTTTAGAACTTGGTGGTCTTGGAAGCTCTTTATTTCTCCTTTCATTTTGAAAGTCAACCGTGCTGGATACATTATCCTTGGTTGCATATTTTTGTCATGTAACTTCCTGAATATGTCTTGCCAGCCCTTTCTGGCTTGCCAGGTTTCTGTGGAAAGGTCTGACATTATTCTGATGGTCCTCCCTCTATAGGTAAGGGATCGCTTTCTCCTAGCTGCCCCTAAGACATATTCTTTGGTTTTATGATTCGAGAATTTTACTATTATGTGCCTGGAGGTTTTTCTGTCCTCATTGATCTTGTGGGGTGTCCTCTCTACTTCTAGGACATGAACATTTATTTCATTCCTCAGATTTGGGAAATTTTCATCCATGATTTGTTCAACAATATTTTCTAGGCTTCTCTCTCAATTCCTTCAGGGATTCCAATAATTCTGATATTGGAGCGTTCCATGGCATCATTTACTTCCCTTATTTTGTTTTCCTGGGATTTTAGCTGTTTGCTCCAGGACTTCTCTTGCTCCTCCTTCTTAATCCATCTGTCTTCTAAATCACGGATACGATCTTCAGCTTCACTTACTCTGGCTGTTAGCATATTTAAATTAGATTGCATCTCATCTAAAGCCTTTCTAACCTCAGCTTCCACTTCTGTTACTATGGCTTCCATTTTGAGACTAATTTTTTTTTCTAAATTGACCATTGCTTGGACTATTGCTGCCCTGAATTCCATATCTGTCATATTGTTTATGTTCATTTCCAGTAATTCTGTGACCGAGGTTGCAGTCTCGAGGTTCATCTTCTGTTGGGTGTTCCTTCTCCGTGTCATTGTGGCGAGGAGTGGTTGAGGGGGTGTATGGCTAAATATATCAGCCACTATCTAGGTGGATTGGTCGTTGGAAGGTTTTGGAGCAACCAGAATTCACCACTGAAAAGGGAGGAGAAAGAAAAAAGAAAACGGAAGAGAAGAAGCAAAAAAAGACACCCCTGCCAGAGCGGGGCCCGGCGGTAGGATTTATATGGTACAAAACTGTTACAGGGTAAAGAAAAGGGTTATCAAGGGTAAATGAAGAGATCAAAAAGCGAAGCCCAACCTATATGACCCCCAAGACCAGTATTTATATAATATAAAAGCAAAGACAATTACACAGACACACTGTCAAACTAGAGTGGGAAGGTGAGGGCAGACACTCCTTGTGGGCAAGGAATGCGTTTCAGATGCTCCCGAGTTTGTCTTGTTATTATTGTTGGAGGAGCCCACTTTCAAAAGATATAAGGGGATTAGAACTGGTTGTATATAGGTGTAGTATTGAATAGGGATGTGGGATTGACTTGAAGCTTGTATCTACATGTGCACGTAAAAGAGAGAATAAAGAAAAGAGGAGAGAAGAAAGGGAAAAACAGAGAGAGCGAACAGGGAAACAAGAGGCAACAACAAAAGCAGAAAATACAGGAGTGTGTTTGAAAAAATCTCAGGGTAAAAAAGAAAAAGAAATTTAAAAAAATGTTATGGGGTGTTGTATTGGGTATCAAGTTGTGATAAGAAAGGGGTTAAAAATTGAAAGAAGAGAAACCATGAGAATGTATTTTTAAGCTTAAAGTGGAAGCTTTAAAAGTAGAAAAAAGTTTAAAAAAGTAAATAAGGTGGAAAACTATATCAATGAGTTGTAGGGCTTTTGGTACTTGTAGTCAGTGCCAGGAGTTTAATAAATTGCCTTTCCCCCAATTTGGGGTTTTGCATTGGAGTGTTGTCCTCCTGAGCTTCTGGCTTGCTTTCTGGGGGCGGGGCCTGCCACTCTGTTTCAGTCCTTCTACCTGGGCTGCATCTCTCCGCCCCCTTGCTAGAGGCTGGTCTCCTCTAGGTTATCAGGTTACAATTCTCTGGTAGCGGAGCGTTGTTCTTTTACGCCCTTTTTTTCAGCTGTTGAGGAAGTCAGGTCGGAGCTAGATGTCTGCGCCCTGACCTCTCTCCCAGAGAGAGCCTCTACACCGAGAGGGGCTCTTTCCAGCCTCCCTGTTGGCAGCCTGTCACAGCCGGGCTGGCGCAGATGTTGTATTGATTTCTGCCCCCGCCCCCGCTTGTGGCTTCACTCCCGCACCTCAAAGCCACAACTCCTTTTGGATCGCGCGACGCGACCTTGTCTGTGCCCCGGGATCCACGGCCTCTCCGGTCCCACGCAAGTCTGTAAAATCGCCTTCCCTGGGGGGTCCACGACCGGCCCACTGGGTGGAGAGAAAAGCAGTGGCGGAAAAATAGAATCCACGCCCGCCGCTCTCACAGCAGCTGCAGTGGCGGCGGCGGGGAAAAAAAATTTTAAAAAGTCTCCTTGCCTTGCCGGGGGCTCCGCTGTGTTCCCGTTTCTGTCTTGCCCTGATTCAGACCGTAATCTGCTGTTATTCCTCACTCACAGAGCACTTTCGTTTTGGGGTATTTGCTTTCAATGGTTCAGCTCTGCAGGCTTCCTCCCCCACACCCCTGTCTCTGGGGGCAAGCCTCCGGTCCCTCTTACTTGTTTCTACCTTTTTGCTGATGGTTCTTGTCTCCCGTGGTGATCCAGAAGTGCGAAATATCACATTTCAGGCTGATTTCATGGGTGTTCACAGTGGTCCTGTAGTGGTTTTTTTTTTTTTGCTGGAATTCAGCTCTCTTCAGGGAACTCCCCGAAATGTGGTCACCTGGCCTTCCGCCATCTTGACTCTCGTTTTTGAATGATTTTGACACCAGGTTAAGGATGACCTCATAAAACATGTTGCAACGTATTCTGTCTTCTATTTTCTAGGAAAGACTGCAGAGAAGTGGTATATATTTGGTAGAATTTGACAGGAAAATTGTCTAGACCAGGAGATCTTGTTTGAAAGGTTACCAATACCAGTCAAATTTCTTCAGTGATATGCTACTAATCAGCTGTCTACTTCATCTCCAGTTAACAGTTTGTTTTTCACAAAATGGTCTATTTCAACTAAGTAGTCAAATTAATGTGAACAGAGTTCTTTCTAATCTCCCTTTATTACCATTTTAATGTCTGTGGCATCTGTAGTTATATCCCCTCCTTTGTTTTTGGTAAATCTGGCTAAGAGATTCTAAGTATTTTGTCAAAGAACCACCTATTGTTTTCATTGATTTTCTCTTTCAGTTTTCAATTTTATTGATTCCTGCTATTCTTTTCTTTCCTTCTATTCTTTTGGGGTTTATTTTGCTCTTTTTCTAATTTCATAATGTAAAAACTTAATTATATTAAGACTTACCTTCTTCTCTAATATATAAACTCAACTCTATACATTTCTCTCTAAATAATGATTTAAGTATATCTCACAAATTTTAACATATTGTATTTTCATTCTTATTCAGTTCAAAATATTCTTAATTTCCCTTAAGACTTTATCTTTGACCAAGATTATTTAGAAGTTTGTCATTTAAATTTCCAACTATCTGAGAATTTTCCCTGATATCTTTGTTATTGATACCTTTCTTTTTAAATAAAGATTTTATTTATTTTAGAGAAAGCGAGTGCATAAGTGGGGGCAGGGGCAGAGGGGGAGGGAAAGTGAGAATCTCAAGCAGATGCCCTGCTGAGAGAGCACAGCCTGACCCAGAGACCATGCCCTGAGCTGCAATCAGGAGGCTTAACTTACTGAGCCACTCAGGTACCCCTCTGTTATTGATTTCTAATTAATTCCATTATGGTCAGAAAACTTGATTTTTAATTCTTTTAAACTTTTTAAATGTTACCTTATGACCAAGAATATGGTCTTTGATGGTTTTTGTCTCATCAACATTTGAAAAAAGGGTCTTCTATAGTTGTTAAGTATACCATAAATATCAATTAAGTCAGTTTGACTGATGGTGTTTTTCCAATCTTCTATATTCTTTCAAATTTTTGGTTTAATTGTTCTATAGATTACTGAGAGATTACAAAAGTCTTCAACTTTGTAGATTTTTCTACTCTCTTTTCAGTTATATTAATTTTGCTTTATGTGTTTCAAAGCTCGGCTATTAGGTACATATATATTTAGGATTATTTTGTCTTCTTACCAAATGAACACTTTTAGCATTATAAATATCCCCTCTTAATCCTGGCTAATTTTCTTTCTTTTTTTTTTTTTTTTAAAGATTTTATTTATTTGACAGAGAGAAACACAGCGAGAGAGGGAACACAAGCAGGGGAAGTGAGAGAGGGAGAAGCAGGCTTCCCGCTGAGCAGGGAGCCCGATGTGGGACTTGATCCCAGGGCTCCGGGATCATGACCTGAGCCAAAAGCAGTCGCTTAACCAACTGAGCCAAATTAGCGTCCCGCTAATTTTCTTGAAGTAGATTTTGTATGATATCAATACAACCAACACAAATTTCACTGAATAGTGTTTGTGTGGCATATATTCCCCCCTATTCTTTTGCTTTTAAACACCATGTATCAGTATATTTAAAGTTGACTTCTTATTACAGCATGTAACTGAGTCTTGTTTAAATCCTTTATATTTGCTATAATTATTGAAATTATTGACTCTAGGTCTATTTTTTAAAAATTTCTTTTCTGTTTGTTAAAAAAAAAAAAGCTTTCCTGAATACAACTGGCATACAGTAAACTGCAAATATTTCTAGTGTAGAATTTGATGTCTTGACCTATAAATACAACTGTGAAATAATAACCACAATCAAGATAATGAACTCTTCTCATGCCTCTCCATAATCTTTCCTTCTTTCCATTCCAAATCCCTGGCAACTTGATACTTCTTGACAAAATAAATAATTTGCATTTTAAGACCTACAATAAATGGAATTTTTTGGCAAAATAAACTTTAACTTTAGAACAGTTTTAGATTTACAGAAAACAGCAAAGATACTATAGGGTTGCCATATACCCAACACTCAGTTTCAGGTATTGTTAATATCTCACATTAGTATGGTAAATTTGTACAGTTAATGAGCCAATGTTGATACATTATTATTAATCAAAGTCCATAGTTTATTCATATTTCCTTAGCTTTAATCTAATGTCCTTTTCCTGTTCCGGGATCCTATCCAGGATAGTACATTACATTTAGTATTTATGTCTCTGTTAGCTCCTCTTGGCAGTCATGACTCATGTTTCCTTAGACTCTTTCTCAGATTTTCCTTGTTTTGATGACCTTGACAATTTTGAGGTGTATTGGTCATGAATGTGGTTAGGTGTTCCTCAATTAGTATTTTTGGTTTTTGTTTGTTTGTTTCTCATGATTAGCTGGGGTTGTGGGTTACTGACAAAACAAGTAAAGTACCATTTATATCACATCATATCAAGGATACATATTATCAGTATGATTTACCACTGTGGATGCTATTCTTGTCACCTGGTTTAGGTAGTGTTTTTCAAGTGCCTTCACTGTAGTTACTCCCTTCCCCCTCATCCATATTGTACTTGTTGGAATGAAGTCACTATGTCCAGCGCACACTTAAAGAAAGGGGAGTTATACTCTAATTCCTTGAAGACAGAGTAGAATTCCTCTGCCTGGGCAATATGTCTCTTCTCCCTGATTTATTCAATCATTTATTTACATTCAGTATGGAGTCATGGATATTTACTTCATATTTTGAGCTATAATCTAATACTATGTTATTAATTTTTTTGCTCAAATTATGCAAGCTTTGACCACTGGAAACTCTTTCAATTGCTTCCTATGTCCCACTGATATATAATGTTATGTTTGCATGAGCACATGCACATATACATGTATGTTTGAACACGACTTTCTAACACTACAAAATGGCCCATGCTCATTTTGTATACTTCCTGCCCCAATCCTAGAATCAGGCATTTCTCCAAGGAGCCCTAGTTCCTTTTACTGGAGAATGGTATTAGAAACCAAGATCTGAGAACGAGGGAGCTTGTTGCTACTGGAGTGTTGTTGCCTCTAGGCCTTCTCAGCTGATGGAGCCAAGAAATATGTGTATATAAACGTGTATATACCCATATCTGTAAGAATTTCTACATGTAATCACCTGTGTCTATAATGAGGTAAAGAGGAGTTCTTCCTATAGCT
Source organism: Spilogale gracilis (assembly GCA_004023965.1). Lineage (NCBI taxonomy): Eukaryota > Metazoa > Chordata > Mammalia > Carnivora > Mephitidae > Spilogale > Spilogale gracilis. Next base: position 149,456 of record PITA01000143.1, on the reverse strand, counting down.
CCAACTCTAATTCATTAGTGCATGATTCATTTTACTCCCCCCCCGCCCCCTGCTTACTTGAAAACTCCCACTCCAAGAGTGAGAAACCTGGCTTCCACTATCCACCATTCATTTACTTACTTGTTCTATTTCAGTATATACATGTGGCAATATCAGAATTGTTAACCTGGTACAGCTAATAAGTTTATCCCCATGTGAAACAACTTTATCAACTACAGTACACTACTATGCAGTTTCTTTTGCCTCTACTCTGATAGATTTCACTTATTTCCAAATTTACTCAGGTCAGCACCTTTTGTCTCATCTTCAGTAAGGTTGTTTCATAAGTTTGTAATACAATTAGTCTGTTTTGTCACAGTCTGAATTTCATTCTAGGATCCCTCAATTTTCTAAATGATGTTTTTAAAAATTACATATACTAAAAAATTACATAAAGATTCACTCTGTATGAAGGCACTATGGGTTTGGACAAATACATAATGTCATGTAACCACAATTACACTATCATACAGAAAAGTTTACCACCTTTGTAAATATCCTGTGCTTCCACAATCTTTGGCACCTACTGAACTTTTTACCATTACTAGAGTTTTGCCTTCTCCATGGTTGTCCAAATTGGAGTCACAATCCATGCAGACTTTTCAGACTGCTTCTACCACTTAGCAACATGCATTTAAAATTCATGCATGTCTTTCTGTGGCTTTATGGCTTATTTCTTTTTATCACCTATCCTATGGATATACCACAGTCTGTTTTTCGATTCACCTACTGAAGGACCATGGTTGCTTCCATTTTGGCAATTACGAATAGAAGCTGTAAATTTTTGTGTACAGGTTTTTGTGTGGACATAATTTTAAAATCACTGTAGTCAATTAAATTTCTAGCAGTGCGATTGCTGGAATGTATGGTAAGACTATGGTTAGCTTTGCAGGAAATTGCCAAAATGTCTTCCAAAGTGGCTGTACCATTTTTTATTATCACCACTAATGAAAAGAGTTCCTGCTGTTCTGCATCCTTATTAGAAACTGGCAGTTTTGTGTATGTCTTAACATTAGTCATTCTAAAAGATGTATAGTAGTATCTTACTGTTATTTTAATTTGCAATTCCTTAGCGACAAGGATGTTGAGCATCTTATATGCTTATTTACCATCATTATCTTTAGTGAGATGTCTGTTCAGATCTTTTGCCCATTTCTTAACTGGATTTATTTATTTCCTTTTCTAAGGGAAAGAGAGTGTGAGTGGCAGGAAGGAAGGGCAGAGGGAGAGAGAGAATTTTAAGCAGGCTCCATGCCCAGCGTGGAGCTTGATGCAATGCTTGATCTCACAACCCTGAGATCATAACTGAGTTGAAATCAAGAGTCAGAAATTAACCAACTGAGCCACCCAGGCACCCCTGTTTGTTATCTTATATTTGGGTTTTATCTGGTAGTGATATCCATCTGACCCTGATGCATTTTTAGAAATTATTTCTTAATTATTAACTTTCAAATTATTGATTCAGTTTTAATAGATATAGACCTATTCAGATTACCTATTTTTCCTTTGGTCAGTTTTTTTTTTAATTATTAAAGATTTTATTTATTTATTTGACAGACAGAAACACAGCTAGAGAGAGGGAACACAAGCAGGGGGCGTGAGAGGGAGAAGCAGGCTTCCTGCTGAGCAAGGAGCCCCATGCAGGGCTCTATGTGGGCTCGATCGTGGTACTCTGGGATTATGACCTCAGCCAAAGGCAGATGCCTAACAACGGAGGCACCCAGGTGCCCCTCCTTCTGTTAGTTTTGATAATCTATGTTCTTCAAGAAATTGGCACATTTTGGGTGCCTGGGTAGCTCAGTGGTTAAGCCTCTGCCTTTGGCTCAGGTCATGATCTCAGGGTCCTGGGATCGAGGCCCACATTTGGTTCTCTGCTTGGCAGGGAGCCTGCTTTCTCCTCTCTCTCTGCCTGCCTCTCTGCCTACTTGTGATCTCTGTCAAATAAATAAATAAAATCTTAAAAAGAAAAGAAACTGCCACATTTTATCAGAACTATCAATTTGTGTGCCTAGAATTTTTCATAGTATTCTTTTATTACCTTTTAATGCCCACAGAGGCTATAGTGATCATCTAGTTTTCAGTTCTGATACTGGTAATTTGGGCTCTTCATCTTTTTTCTTTAATTAGGCTCTCTACGTGTTAATCAATTTTGTTGACTTTTCCCTATAACAAACTTTTAAAAACATTTTTTCTCATTGTTTTCCTGTATTCAATTTCTGCTCTGTATTCTTTCTTCAGCTTGCATTGAGCTTAAGTTGTTTTTCTTTTTCTATTTTCCTAAGGCAGAAACTCATGTTACTGATATTAGATATTTCTTCTTTTCCTGTACATGCATTTAAGGTTATAAGTTGCCTGCTAATAAGCACTGCTTTTGCTAAATCCCCCAAATTGTGATAAACTGTATTTTCATTTTCATTTAAATTATTTTAAAATTTCTTGAGACTTCTTTGACCCATGTGTTATTTAAAAGTACATTCTTTAATTAATTTCTATATTGGGATTTTTCCAGCTTAATTTGTTATCAGTTTCTAGTTTAATTCTACTGTGATCTGAGAATATACTTTGTATGAGTACTATTTTTTCAAACATGGTAAGGTGAGTTATGGCCCAGAATGTGATCTATTTTGGTGAATGTTTCACATAAGCTGGAGAAGAATGTATATTCTGATGTGGTTGAATGGAATATTCTACAAATGTTAATTAGATCAAGTTGACTGATAGTGTAGTTCAATTATCTACATACTTACTGATTTTCTGCTTAAGAGGGGTGTTAAAGGGGCGCCTGGGTGGCTCAGTTGGTTGGGAGATTGCCTTCGGCTCAGGTCATGATCCCTGAGACCGGGATCAAGTCCCACATCGGGCTCCCTGCTTGGCGGGAGGCCTGCTTCTCCCTCTCTCACTCCCCCTGCTTGTGTTCCCTCTCTGGCTGTGTTTCTCTCTGTCAAATAAATAAAACCTTTAAAAAAAAAAAAAAAGAGGGGTGTTAAAGTTTCCAACTATAGTTGCTTTTTCTATATCTCTTCTCAGTTCTATCAGTTTTGCCTCATGTATTTTGACAATCTTGTTAAGTGCGATGTTTAGTATTAAGTATTCTTTTTTTTTTTTTTTAGGATTGTTAAGTATTCTTGCAGAATTGACTACTAAATCATTATGTAATGTCCCTTTTTATCCTTTATAATTTTCTTTGTTCTGAAATCTACTTTGTCTGAAATTAATATAGTTACTCCAGCTTTCTTTTGGTTAGTGATAGCATGGTATATCTTTCTCCATCACTTTATTTTTTTAATCTAACTTTTTGTATTTAAAGTGAGTTTCTTACAGATAAAACATAGCTGTGGTTGTCTTTTTATGTAAGGTCTTTTTTTTTTTTAAGATTTTTTAAATTATTTATTTTTATTTTTATTTTTTTAAAGATTTTATTTATTTGACAGAGAAAAACACAGCCAGAGAGGGAACACAAGCAGGGGGAGTGAGAGAGGGAGAAGCAGGTTTCCCACCGAACAGGCACCCTGATGTGGGGCTCGATCCCGGGTCTCCAGGATCATGACCTGAGCTGAAGGCAGTTGCTTAACCAACTGAGCCACCCAGGCGCCCCTAAATTATTTATTTGATAGAGAGAAACACAGCCAGAGAGGGAACACAAGCAGGGGAAGTGAAAGAGGGAGAAGCAGGCTTCCTGCTGAGCAGGGAGCCCGATGTGGGGCTGGATCCTGGGTCTCTGGGATCATGACCTAAGCCGAAGGCAGTCGCCTAACCAACTGAGCCACCCAGGCGCCCCTATGTAAGGTCTTTTTTTTTTTTTAAGATTTTATTTATTTATTTGCAGAGAGCAACACAGCTACAGAGGGAACACAAGCAATGGGGAGTGAGAAATGGAGAAGCAGGCCTCCCGCTGAGCAGGAAGCCTGATGCATGGCTTGATCTGGGACTTCAAATTATGACTTCAGCTGAAGACGCTTAAGGAGTGAGCCACCCAGGTGCCCCAAGGGTCTTATTTTTTATCCACTCTAACAAAATCTGTCTTTTAATAGGTGTACTTAAACCATTCACATTTATTGAAAAAGAAACATTCACATTTAAAGTGACTTACCATAATATCTACCATATTTGTAACTGTTTTCTACCCATTGCATATGTTTTCCCCCTACTTTTCTGTCTCTTCTGATTTTAACGAACATTTTATATTATTACATTTAATCTACTTTCTTAATGTCTGAATTATTCTTTTCAGAAAAAATCTAGTGGTTATTCCAGTGTTTGCAGTATACATTTTTTTAAGTAAGCTCTACACCCAATGTAGGGCTTGAACCTAAAGCCCTGAGATCAAGAGTTGCATGTTCTACCAACCAAGCCAGCCAAGTGCCCTGAAATACACCTTTTTAACTAATCTCAGTCCACCCTTAAATAGCAGTATACTGCTTTGCTACATTATAGTATGGGTACCTTATAATAAAGTATTCTGAAATCCTTTCTCCTAATCCTTATAGATACTGCTGTCCTTCTCATTTATCCATATTCCATAATCACCCAGTACCTTGTTACTATTACCTTAAATAGTTATGTTTTAGATCCATGAATAATAAAAAGTATTTCATCTTTCTTTTTTCTTATGCTTTTCCTTTCTTTACATACATCCAAATTTCTAACCTATATAATTTCCCTTCTCCCTAAAGAAATTCTTTTGTTTTTTCTTATAGGACAAGTCTGCTAACAATAAATACCCTTAGTTTTTGTTTGTTTGAAAGAGACTTTCCTTTCACTTTTTAAGAATAATTTCAATGGATACAGAATTATAGGTTAGTGGCCTTTTTTTTAATTCAACTCTTAAATACTTTACTCCACACTCTTCTCATTTGCTGGGTGATGAGAAGGCTGTCATAATTCCTCTAACTGGTAAGGTTTTTACCATGCTCTTAAGGCCTCTTTCAAGATTATCATAGTTTTTGGTTTTCCACAGTTTGAATATGATGTGCCTAGGTGTATAATTATGTAGATATTTATTTTGCTTGGTATTTTCTAAGCTTCTTGGGCCTGTGTTTTCGTATCTGTCATTAATTTTGTAATATTCCCTGCCATTATTACTTCAAATAGTTCTTCTGTTCTTTTCTTTCTTCTTCTGGTATTCCAATTATGCATAATGTTACACTTTAAGAAACTGTCCCATATTTATTGATGTTCAGTTCTGGGTTTTTTTCCCAATTCTTTTTTCTCTTTGCATTTTAGTTTTGGCAGTTCCTATTGATTATCTTCAACCTCACTGATTCTTTTCTCAGCTGTGTCCATTCTGTTGATGAACTTATCAAAGGCATTTATTTGTTAGTGGTTTTTTTTTTTTTTACCTCTAGCACTTGCTTTTGATACTACAAAAGTTTTGATGCTTCAGAGTTAAGTCTCTGCTTAAGTCTCTGTTTACAATACTTATGTTTTCTTGCATATTGTCTACTATTTCCATTACAGTTCTTTACATATTAATCAGTTATTTTGAATTCTCTGATAATGCCAATATCTGAGTCTGTTTCAGGTGCTTTGCCTTTCACACTGTTTTTTCTTGTCTTTAGGCATGTCTTCTAACTTTTTGCTGAAGATTCACTATTTGACATTGGGAAATAGAAACAGAGGTACGTAAGGATTTAGTATGTGGATCTGTTAATCTGGCTAGGAGGTAAGCTGTGTTTGATATTGTCATAGGTGGCAGAAGTTTTAAGTTCCTCCATTATTTTTGTTTTGTGTCCCTTATTGACTTGTGGCTTCCCTCAGTATTTCTCTAGATAATTCAATGTATTATTAAAATAACTTTTCAAAAGTCAGAGTCCAACAAGGAATAAGAACTAAATTTGTTGTGTACAGCTATCAAATATAAGACAAACAAAAAGAAAAAAAACCTGACAAAAATTCTCATTTATATTGTAGTCAGGGACAGTAAACTAGTTCAGCAGTGAATCAAGAATAAATAGTTATGGTAAATGATTAACTGTTATGAACTCATGCTGTTTATCTAATTAAATCCAACTATTGGTAATACTAGCAAGTAAGTCAACTTCATTATTTCCTGGAAAGACAAATTTTTTTTTTTTTTTAAATACTGATATAGTTGAGTATACCTCCTGAGGAGTTCCACAGTACAAAATTTTTGTTATCAGTTTTTATTTTTCCAACAAATAAAGGCTTTAGAATACCTAACTCAATGTCTTACAGGTATTTTTTTTTTTTTTTGTCTTACAGGTATTTTTAAGGGATATAGGGAAATTATCTTGCTTCCCTAATGATATGTTTAAACACCGATATACCCGGTTTTCAGATTTTATTTGATGAATCACTATTTTCTAATTTTTCAGCTTAGCTTACTTGACTCTTTGGTTTTCCTCCCTTATTTATCTTCATTTGATGTGCAAAAGTACACATTTTATAATGTATTGGGTAATATACATAGTGGATTTTTTTCTATTTCCCTACATTCACTCAACTAGGACATATTGGTCATGTCTTGAATCAGTAAAATTCTACTAGTGAATATTTTATTCCTTAGGAAAATGGCAGATATTTCCAAAAATGAATTAGTTTTATTAACTTCTCAGAAACTATTTTTGATATTGGTGTAATACACTCATTTAGTTAGCTTAAGTAAGTTACATTTCAGAGAACTTGAACACATTCCAATGGACCTGTTTTTTTTTTCCTAATCAACAAAGAAACAGAGAATATATAACCACCCATAAATATGTACTGAGTATCCATAATGTCCAAGTGTTGAATTATAAATATAAAATAATTACATAAGAGTAACTACTTAAGAAATTTAAAAGTCAAATAAAAGCAAGTAATATTTGCTATAGGCAATATCTGAAGATTTATATGATCTATAACTAAATATACAGCTGTAGAATGGATGCAAAATTTTCTATATAGTTAATCTTTTATGACTTGAGACAATAATTTTTTAACAAAGTAACCTTATTGATATACTAACCTAAACAAACATGACAAAGAACTTACATATTAAGGAAGTCCAGCCACTTGTTCTATATGGAAGACACCACAGCAAACATAAAGACTGACAATTTTAGAACGCCAGCATCCCTTACTATTAGTATTTTCTACATAAGAGACTTTAAAAGCCCAGAGGAACTTCAAAGCACCAAAAGACCATAAAGAAAAGAAAGAAGAGTTCAGTGTTTACTAGGTACTGAGGAAAATGGAATGGAATATGTAAGACTTGAGAAGGGTGTTGGAGGAAAAGCAGGATTTATATAGACCACAGAAAGTGAAAAGAGCAATTCAAGAAGATCAATCTATATAAATGAAGGCTATAGGTAAGAATAAATATGACGTGCTCTACCCTTCCCAGTCACTCCCCTTTTCAGATTAAGAAATGTGAGGAAGGAAATAAGAGAAGATATGATAGAATGTAACTTGCAGGGAGATGATTATTTTATACTGGGTGATCAAAGACGTCCAGAAGAAAGGAGTAAACCAAAGGCTAATGGAAAAAGAGTAATCCAGGAAGAAGAAACAGTGAATGAAAGTCCATGACAGAAGAATGGACAGAAACAATAGGACCACTAGGCAGAGAATGGATTGGGAGATGATGGTCCGTGTAAGTTGAGAGTAAGAGTGGAAGCAGGGAAAACAATTGAGACTACTAAATGTCCAGGCAGGAGATGGTGGCCACTTACACTGAGCTTGTGGTGAGAGAGAAAAATAAACAGATTTCATTTATATATTTGGGAGAAACAGGGAAATCTGCTGACATACTGAACCTGGAGAATGAATAAATGGAAGTTATAAAAAATAATACCAATGTTTTGAGCATCTGGATAAATAGTCACATCAATTACTAAAATGGAGAAGGGTGAAGAATAGGTTGGAAGCATGTTGTAATAAAGGTTTTGTCAGACATATTAGAAATCAAATTGGAAATTTCAAAAAGAGTTGGATTGGAGTCTAGAACTCATTATTGCATTCTAAACTTTATTTTAAAATTACCTTAGCAAGTGTTTTATATTTCTGGTTACCCAGGGGAAAAAAGAATGGCTTGAATTTATACAAAATATTAACTAAATATCCCTCCTGGTGGTGACTGTGAAATTGTGATATACATAGCAGAGATCTGGAGAAAAGGTACTCTTTCCTCTAACCTCCCAATGTCTTAGTTCTCTTGTATTTGTTATATTATTAAAACACAATCCTGTCTCATTCCAAAGAAAAGCAAACTCAAGTGACTTCCCATGGTGTACAAAAATCTAAACCCTTAGCACAGTCATCAAGGACCTTTGCCAACATCAAGCAGGCCTCTATTTAGCTCCATTTTACCAATTTATATCTCAAACAAAAACAATACTAACTTAACTACCTACCATTTACTTGAGTACAACATGACTTACCTTAACTCTATTGCCTTTGTACATACAATATTCCACTTGGTTCAAAACCATACTTGAAAGTGAAACAATGGATTCTGTAAATATGTTATAATGCATGGCTAAAGAGACTTTGCAGATGCAATTAACCGTTACTAATTAATGACCTTAAAATAGATTCTTATGGATTATCTAGGTGGAACTGATCTAATCACATTCACTCTTAAAAGCAAAGAATTTGGGGTGCCTGGGTGGCTCAGCTGGTTAAGCGACTGCCTTTGGCTCAAGTCATGATCCTGGAGACCCAGGATCGAGTCCCACATCAGGCTCCCTGCTCGGCAGGAAGCCTGCTTCTCCCTCTCTCACTCCCTCTGCTTGTGTTCCCTCTCTGGCTGTGTTTCTCACTGTCAAATAAACAAAGATAAAATCTTAAAAAAAAAAAAAAAAAAAAGGCAGAGAATTTCTCTAGTTGAAGCAGAAGAGAGCCAGCACAAGAAACCATCAGATTCCAAGCATGAAAAGGCTTTCAACACACCATTACTGGCTCTGACATATTAGAGTCCATGTGCAAGGAGCAGAGAAAGGCCTCTAGGAGCTATGGGCAGTCCCCAGATGATAGCCATCAAGGAAACAGAGACCTCAGTTGTGTAACCACAAGAAAATGAATTCTGACAAAAATATTAATGACCCTGGAAGTAGATTCTTTCCCAGAAACTCCACATAAGAGCCTAACAGAACCATGACCTAAAAAATTGTGAGATAGTAAATGGATGTTGTTTTAAACCACTAAATTTATGGTAATTTGTTACGGCACCAAGAAAAAACTGATAGAAAAGTTAAATGTAATAAGGTGATTGGGGTGGTTTGGAAAGTGGCATTCTGTTTCCAGAATACTAAATATATGAAACTGAAAATATGAAGCTTCTAATCATAGTTGATGCAGGCACACTCTCCCTCTGCTCTTTATAGTCCTTTATGTTGATGAGAATCTTTCCATTGACTTGCTACTGACTCACTAGCCAGGATAACAGCCAGGCAACCCAACATCTAAATCTTCATAGCAGTACCTTCTAAATCCTTGATAGGGAAGTGAAGAATATAAAACTTATCCCTTCAACTACCACTACCACTACATAAATGTATTCATTCCTTTCACTCAAATGAGAGTCCTCATCAGTATAGATAAGGATGGCCAGTGTGATAGACCTACCTCCACAGAATGGGGAAGTGAATATAGGGGGCTATAGGCTTATTTCAAATATATTTTCAAGTTTCAAACCTTTACCAATATCATTTTTGAATAAATGAAAATACACTGAAAAGTCACAAAACCAAGGAAGTACTAAGATTTCATTAACATACACATAGTTTCTCCTTTTATTTCAAGCTCTCTTAACTGATTACTGAACCTAACATTAGTTTTTAAGAACTTAGCACTGATTTCAGTAGACTCCATTCCTACATCACTCTCCAAATAATTTTCTTATTGTGACTATCTAAAAAGTTTGATATGTCTTTTTTTTTTTTAAAGATTTTATTTATTTACTTGAGAGAGAGTGAGTGAGTGAGTGAAAGCATGAGGGGGAGAAGATCAGAGGGAGAAGCAGACTCCCCGTGGAGCTGGGAGCCCGATGTGGGACTCGATCCCAGGACTCCAGGACCATGACCTGAGCTGAAGGTAGTGGCTTAACCAACTGAGCCACCCAGGCGCCCCAGTTTGATATGTCTTAATTTCAAGTAATATCTATTAATATTGAGGAAAAGCCAAAAGTAATTATAACTACATACTGTTAAAGGCAACAACACCTCACATCATCATGGGGTATCATATTCCAATAAACTCTGACACATTTTAAAACTGAGAAATAAATGTGAGCCTAGAGCACTAGAACTAGTTACAGCTTAAACTGACCCCATGTGAAATCTCCCAGGCCCGAAAATAAATGATATGGTGCCAACCATGGTAGGAACAATTAGATAAGTCTTAGCTCATACCACTAGAAGATATGAAATAAGCCAGAAGGTGGCAGAATGGGGACATTTAGGTTTCACATACAAATCCAGAGAAATCTTTTTATCACCTCGGGTTTTAGCAGTATACAAAAACCAACCCATAATTTTAGATCCTAACACAAAATTTTATGTACTAGAGATATAAAAAAGCATCATTCAAATATACAAATCAAACTATAAAATTCCTACATAAATGACACTGGAAACTGATCCCTCATGTACCCCCTGATAAATTTTCCCTATTTACAAAACTCAATGAAAAAATGAAGTCCTTCAAGGTCTTCAAAAAAATTCCAATTGATCACATTTGAATTCACAATAGTTTAATGAAAAATTACTTGTAAATGTATTATATTTTTAATTTTATAAGTTCAATCACAGTTACAACGGTAAAGCCAAATCTCTTGTAAAATCTCATATAACTTTAGAGAAAACAGTTTTTCTGATATTGGGTTTTTCAAGTGGGGTTTAGAAACTATGGCTTAAGGCTCACCTGGGTGGTTCAGTCAGTTAAGCGACTCTGGATTTCGGCTCAGGTCAGGATCTCAGGGTCCAAGCCCTGCATCAGCCTCCCCTGCTCCACAGAATCTGCTTGAGGATATCCTCTCTCTATCTCCCTCTGCCTCTCCACCTACTCATGCTCTCTCTCTAAAATAAATAAATAAATCTTAAAAAAAAACTTCTCACTTAATATATGGCAGATTCACCCTATTACTCTTCATATTACATTTGAACGTTCATAACAGATCTATTTATTTTTGCTTTCCTGGTACTGTCAAAGAACCTAGAATACATAAGCCCTCAAAAACTTTTGCCCAGTTCAGTATAGGATTTCCAGGAGAAAACTTAGGGCCAAAGGCAATTCAGTAGATACCTAAGACACCAACAGGTATTAAAATTGTTCTCTTCCATTTTCCATCAGGTGACCAGCCTCTCCAAACTGAATACAAAGAAAGAGGTACTAATTACTCCTGAACAGGGACTAAGTCACCCATACAGAGACAAACTAAGAGATCATAACACCAGATCTGCCAACATTAACAAACTTACAATAGAAGCAGAAGTACAAGAGTACTGAAAAGAACTGTTATGTATTGTGCTGTGAGGTAGGCAACACCATGTAGTAAAGGTGATGTTTCACCTTTATCTCAAATCAAAAAAGGGGCTTCTGGGGAACCACTCAGAGATCTGACCTATCTCTATCCTCCAGAGTCCATAGAAGTTAGAGACTGTTTCAGGGGACTTACCAAATGTAGATACTATCGTAGATGAAGCTACTGAGGCCCACTGGCAGAGTAAAATAGCAGAGAGGGAGTTTCCCTTACAATGGCCAGAAAAATGTGTTTATGTCATAGGAACCTGAGGGAAAGATGTGTAGACAAGGGAGTAGTAAGTGGCCAGTTAAAAGAAAGGCACGCCCTCATAAAGAGAACTAAACTCCAAGATCTACAGCAGATTATTTGCCAAACTAAAGAACCTTAAATTTCAGAAACTCAGGTGCAGGGTAAAATTCTAATGCCCTGGGAGAGACTCTAGCATTGTGTTCCCCAAAATATAAGTTTTTGTAAGATTTGCAAGTGAGAGTTTTAAACTACAATTGGTTAAAACTCCTGTCTCCTTTCATTCCTACTTTTCCTCTTCATACTTCCCTTCCCAGGTGTTAAGGAAGTGGCTGCAGGCAACTTAGAGAATTTGCTAAGGGAAAATTGATATAGGAATATGCCATTTTAGCTGCAACTAGGAAAAAGTTTAGGGATTTCCAATAAAGAAGAAATTATAGACCTATGACTTGAACATACATGAAAAGTACCTCTTTTTTCATCTTTAAATTTATGTATTAAAGGACCAAGACAACATTTAGATAGAAACATAATGGAATATGAAAGAGATGAAAAGAGCTGCAAAATCAATCAGTATTTTTCTTATTTAGAAAAGTGACACAACAGAAATTTTCTAGGTCACACTATATTATTTAATATATATTTTATATATTATATATTTTAATATTTAAAAATTTTCAATATTTTAATGTTAATTTAAATTTTAAATAATTTTTAAAATTTAATTTAAATTAATTTAATTTAAAATTTAAAAATTAAATTAAATTTTAATTTTAATTTAACTAATTAATTTAATTTAAAACAGGAGCCCAGGACCTGAAGGATTCCCTGGAGAATTCTACCAAACATTCAAAGAAGAAATAATAACTATTCTCCTGAAGCTCTTTCAAAAAATAGAAGTAGAAAGAAAACTTTCAAACTCTTTCAATGAAGCCAGCATTACTTTAATCCCCAAACCAAGCAAAGACCCCGTCAAAAAGACCAATATCCCTTTGAATATGGATACCAAGATTCTTAACAAGATCCTAGCTAATAGGATCCAACAGTATATTGAAAAGATTATCCACCACGACCAGGTGGGATTCATCGCTGGGATGCAAGGGTGGTTCAACATTTGCAAATCAATCAATGTAACAGAACAAATCAGTAAGAGGAGAAGAACCACATGGTCCTCTCAACTGATGCAGAAAAAGCATTTGACAAAATACAGCATCAGTTCCTGATTAAAATGCTTCAAAGTATAGGGATAGAGGGAATATTCCTCAACCTCATAAAATCTATCTACAAAAAACCCACAGCAAATATCATTCTCAATGGGGGAAAACTGACAGCCTTCCCACTGAGATCAGGAACAAAACAAGGATGCCTAGTCTCACCGCTACTGTTCAACATAGTGTTAGAAGTCCTAGCAACAGCAATCAGAAAACAAAAAGAAATAAAAGGTATTCAAATTGGCAAAGAAGAAGTCAAACTCTCTCTCTTCACAGATGACATGATACTTTACATGGAAATCCAAAAGAAACCACTCCCAAACTACTAGAACTGTTATATGATTCAGAAATGTGCCAGGATACAAAATCAATGCACAGAAATCAGTTGCGTTCTTATACACTAACAATGAAAATATAGAAAGGGAAATCAGAGCATTGATTCCATTTACCATAGCACCAAAAACCATAAGATACCCTGGAATAAACCTAACCAAAGAAGTAAAGGATCTGTACTTGAGGAACTACAGAGCACTCATGAAAGAAATTGAAGAAGACACAAAAAGATGGAAGAGCATTCCATGCTCATGGATCAGAAGAATAAACATTGTTAAAATGTCTATACTGCCCAGAGCAATTTATACTTTCAATGCCATCCCAATCAAAAGTCCACCAACATTTTTCAAAGTGCTGGAACAAACAATCCTAAATTTTATATGGAGACAAAAAAAAGACTCAAATTGCTAAGGAAATGCTGATAAAGAAAAACAAGGCTGGGGGCATCACACTGCCTGATTTCAAGCTTTATTACAAAGCTGTGATCACCAAGACAGCATGGTACTGGCACAAAAACACACACATAGACCAATGGAACAGAGTAGAGAGTCCAGATATGGACCTGCAACACTATGGTCAAATCATCTTCGACAAAGCAGGAAAAAATATCCAGTGGAGAAAAGATAGTCTCTTCAATAAATGGTGCTGGGAAAACTGGACAGCTATGTATAGAAGAATGAAACTCGATCTTACACCTCACACAAAGATAAACTCAAAATGGATGAAAAAGCTCAACACGAGGCAGGAATCTATCAAAATCCTAGAGGAGAATATAGGCAGTAATCTCTTTGACATTGGCCACAGCAATTTCTTTCAAGACACATCTCCAAAGGCAAAGGAAACAAAAGTGAAATGAACTTTTGGGACTTCATTAAATAAAAAGCTTCTGTGCAGCAAAGGAAACAGTCAACAAAACAAAGAGGCAACCCATGGAATGGGAGAAGATATTTGCAAATGACACTACAGACAAAGGGCTGATATCCAAGATCTATAAAGAACTCCTCAAACTCAACAACCAAAAAAAAGGTGATCACATCAAAAAATGGGCAGGAGACATGAACAGACACTTCTCCATAGAAGACATACAAATGGCTAACAGACACATGAAAAAATATTCATCATCATTAGCTATCAGGGAAATTCAGATCAAGACCACATTGAAATACCACCTTACACCAGTCAGAATGGCCAAAATTAACAGGACAGGAAATACCAAGTGCTGGAGAGGCTGTGGAAAAAGGGGAACCCTCTTACACTGTTGGTGGAAATCCAAGCTGGTGCGGCTGCTTTGGAAAACAGTGTGGAGATTCCTTAAAAAAATAAAAATAGAGCTACCCTATCACCCTGCAATTTCACTACTGGGTATTTACTCCAAAGATACAGATGCAGTGAAAAGAAAGGCCATAGGTACCCCAATGTTCCTTGCAGTGGTGGCCACAATCGCCAAACTGTGGAAAGAACCAAGGTGTCCTTCAACAGACAAATGGCTACAGAAGATATGGTCCATATATACAATGGAATATTATGCCTCCATCACAAAGGATGAATACCCAACTTTTGTAGCAACATGGACTGGATTGGAGGAGATTATGCTGAGTGAAATAAGCCAAGCAAAGAAAGTCAAATATTACATAGTTTCACTTGTGAAGCAAAAGGAATAACATGGAGGACAGTAGGAGAAGGAAAAGAAATGTGAATTGAGGTAAATCAGGGAGGGAGATGCAACATGAGAGACTTTGGACTCAGAAACAAACTGAGAGTTTTGGAAGGGAGGAGGGGAGGGGGATGGGTGAGCCTGGTGGTAGATATTGAGGGCATGTATTGCATGGAGCATTGGGTGTGGGGCATGATAATGAATCTTGGAACACTGAAAAAATAAAATAAATTATTAAACATTAAAAAAATTAATTTTTAAAAAATAAATTTAAATTTTAAATAAATTTAAATTTAAATATTAACATATATTTTATATATTAATAAACACTATATTATTTAAACAATTGAATGACCACTTTGTTTCATAACTAAATTAATGAAGAGAAATACAAACATGTTAGAAAAAGATTTTTTAATTTCTTGCTCTTAATGTCTTACCAGATAAAGGGTATCCAAAATCTATAAAGAACTTATCAAACTTAACACTCAAAGAAAAAAATAATCCAATCAAGAAATGGGCATAAGACATGAACAGACATTTCTTCAAAGACATCCAAATGGCCAACAGATACATGAAAAATGCTCAGTATCACTCACCATCAGGGAAATACAAGTCAAAACCATAGTAAGATACTACCTCCCACCATTCAGAATGGCTAAAATGAACAAGTCAGGAAATGACAGATGTTGGTGAGGATGTGGAGAAAGGGGAACCCTTTTACACTGTTGGTGGGAAGCTGGTGCAGCCACTCTGGAAAACAGAATGAGGTTCCTCATGAAGTTCAAAATATAGCTACTCTACCACCCAGCAATTGCACTACTGGGTTCTTACCCAACATATACAAAACTTTTGATAGCCAAACTATGGAAAGAGCCCAGATGTCCATCAACAGATGAATGGATAAAGAAGATGTGAAATACACACACACACACACACACACACACACACACACACACACACAATGGAATACTACTCCGCTGTCAAAAACTGAAATCTTGCCATTTGCAATGACATGGATGGAACTAGAGGGTATAATGCTAAATGAAATGTCAATCAGAGAAAGACAATCATATGATCTCACCCATAAGAAGAATTTAAGAAACAAAACAGAGATCAAAGGGGAAGAGAAGAAAAAATAAGACAAAATCAGAGAGGGAGGCAAATCATAAGAGACTCTTAATCACAGGAAACAAAACTGAGGGTTGCTGGAGGCAAGGGGGTTGGGGGGATGTGGTTAAGTGGGTGATGGGAATTAAGGAGGGCGCGTGATATAACGAGCATTGGGTATTATATAAGACTACATCTGAAACCAATAATACATTATATGTTAATTAATTGAATTTAAATTAAATGTCTTGCTGTTTAACACAAAATATGAACACTGACAGAAATACATAAAACTCATAATAGCCAGTACAATGAGGCTTTTGAAGTAAAACTGATTAATATGAACTCAAAAATTACTGAAGATTAATTATTGTCAGGAAAACCTGAAATGTCCTGAAATCTTTTTTGTGAAAGGAATCTGTCATAGTGGTGTTTCTTCAAGCATAAAAAAACATATATGTGAGAACCAGAAGATAGAGGGAGAAATGGCAGACTTCACTATTTCATTGAATCTAAGACTATCCAGTTGTAAGAATCATTATTATTTTATTTACCACTAAGAAAGAAAAAAGGTAAAAAGTGCAGCAATTAAACTATGATGAGATAAGCTTTATTAGTTACAGTTTTTGTTTTTCTTTAGAACTACTTTAGACCTATTTTGTCATAACTTTCTATCTTACATCACTTGTGCATACATAAAATGAAAAAACATAAACAAAAAAATTGGTTAAGGAATTCCTAAAACTCTTTCACATTGAGTTCGAACTATAGAGTCATTTTTTGACTCACAGTCATTAGTGTGTTTTTATACAATTATTGTCCTTTATGACATCAAGAATGTTGTTCATGTACTATTTCTTGCAGTGCTCTACTATCTCCTAGATTTTCTTCCAATATATCTATTGATGTTGTACATGCATAGATAACAACAAGTATGATACAAGTACTGCCTGACAGGTAGTAACTATAGGATACCACCAAGTGTAGGAAGCATCCTAATTTCAGAGACAATACTGTATGAGAAAAGTATGTACCCTAGAATTAATGAAATATAGTATCATCTTTAATTGTCCAATTGAAGAATGTTTGCTTTCTGTCCTTGTGACCTTGGATGATTTAGAAATCTTAGTACCCATGAAAGGGATACTTCTACCAAGAAGACATAACAGTGAATCCCTTCAAATAGAAGTTAAGAATGCCACCTCAGTATTCTGGTCTCCTCATTGTACTACAGTAACAGGCAAAAAGGGGAGTTATTATTTTTGTTTGGGTGATTAATCTGGTTATCACTGACATATAGGTTTTTTTAAATATGCCCGAATGGTGTCATGTTCTAAATATCTTTTTGCAAGTTATTTTTTTCAAATACACCATATTTTACTTAGTTGTTTTTCTACTGATGGGTCTTTCGGTTATTTCTGTTTCCATTATTATGAAGAATGTGATAATGAACATCTGTATCTCTCCCTCCCTCCCCTCCATCTCTCTATCTCTCTGTTGTGTGTTTTCCATTTTATTCCTCCTAAAAGTCATGATATGTCTCTGGTCATTTCTTCTAGCTACCCTTCGTATAAGAACTGACCTACCATCTCAGGCCATAACTTTATGAAATCCTAGCTATTAATTATTTTGAACTGTTTCACTAAGATATAATTTACATACTATGAAATTAAGCAGTTTTAAATGTACAATTCAGTAGGATTTTTTTTTCAGTAGGATTTTTAAGGTGAATTTTTAGTTATGCAATTACCATTACTTCATTTTAGAACATGTCTCATCACTTCCCCAAAAGACCTCATGCTCATCTGCATTCTCTATTCCCACCACTTGCCTTGGGCAACCACTAATCTACTTTCTGCTTCTACAGTTTTTGTCTTTTTCATAGAAATTAAATTATACAATATGTGGTCTTTTGGAACTCAGTTTTTCCATTTAGCATATTGTTTTTGAGGTTGACCTATGTTGTCACGTGTATCAATATTTTGTTACTTTTTATTGCTTAATAATATCTCATGGTACAAATAGACCACCTTCTCTTTGCGAGTTTAGTTATTTCCACTTTTCAGTTATTATGAATAACACTGCTATGAACATTCATGTACAAGTTGTGTAAACATATGTTATTTCTTTTGAATAGATTTCTAGGAGTAAAACTTCTGGGTGTGGTAATTTGTTGCTTAACATTTTGAGAAACTTCCACAGTTTCCAAAGTGGCTGCACTATTTTACACTTCCACCAATGATGTATGAGGGTTCCAATTTCTTCACATACTTGCCAACTCTCTTTTCCTTTTTTTAAAATACATAATTGGTTTTGAACATATGTGTTTCTATTCAGGAGATACCAAAAAAGGGAAATTCCTGAGTCTAGTTTATACCCATTTCCAGTTTTAATAAATACAACCAAATCATCCCAGGAGTGACTATTCCAATTTATACTCAACATGCTTGCCATACATGTGACTTGTTCATCTTTGCTAAATCTGGCAAATGAAGAAAAAGACATGTCATTTTAAACCACATCTGACTGATTACTTGTGAGGTATAATACCTTTTCATATGTCAACTGATCGTCTGAATTTCATCTTCAGTAATTTACCTATTCATGTACTTTATTTTTCTATCCTTTTTCATTTACTATCTTTCTATTGACTTATAAAATATTTTCATTCTAGATATTAATCTTATCAGTTTTACTCATTAAACATATTTCCTAATCTCTTTTCTTAAGGAATATGAACCACTGTCTTTCAGAGTTCTATACAAAAATATGTATCTGTACTATTATTTACAGTCTTATGCTCCTTGATTCCTATGCCAAAGAGCTTAACTATGCATCCTAAGAATACTTTTCATTGGCTTACTGGGAGTCCTAAGAAACATGCATACAAAGAAGATCCCAAGTTGCCTTTCCTGGGTGAACATTAATTAATTCACTAATATAAATTTGGATCTCTCTTAGGACATATAGTAGGTTGTTAGTTTTAAAAAAAAACAGAACAATAAAAAACATTAATTTAAGCAGAAAAAGAATTTATTCAATAGGTACATAAAGAATGGTTAGGAAAACTGGAAACTAGGTAAAGATATGAACCAAAAAAGGCAAGACACAGTTGAGAAGCAATCTGTTGTGAAATGAACGGTCATCTCCAATGTTGATAGCAATGCCACCAATGAACAGCCAGCCATTGCTATCCCACTATGTTCTCAATTCTGCAAAATAATGTTTGATCTTGTGTCTTCGAGTGAAGTTCACAAGACTTCTCTTGCAATATTAGTTTCTTATTAAGACATTGTGTCTAATTTAACAAGTTAACCCAGGCCTGAAGTTGAAATACATAGTTATAATTATCTCCAGGCACATAATTATTAGTCTTCTCTACTATGAAGCATACTGCTAAGTATTTTGATGGCTATCTTCCTAATCTTATATTAGAAATAAATGCAAAATAAAAATTGTTAGCATATGATTCTACAGGGTCAGTAGATATTTTTTACAGTAATTTTTAGATATATCTAAGTTGTCATGGCCATATTTAAAGCAAGCACCACTCTGAAAAATATTTCATATCTATCTTCTTTTGCCTATCAAGAAACTATTCATTTATTCATCAACTATTTTGTGAGTGCCTACTATGTGCCACATATAGTACTATGTGGGTAGATTTCAATCTGAGCAAAACAGACATTATAGTTCAGTGGGAAGACTGTATTATTATAAAAAACAATAATGCTATGATTCCATAAAAAGGTAACAGGAGACCTTAAGCTAATGTGGGAAGATCAGAGAACACCTTCTGAAAAGCATAATGACTGAAATGAAATGTGAAGGATATGACAAAGGGTTCATCAGGAACTGGGAGATAAAATAGAAAGACCTCCAGAAGGGAAATATTATGAGTAAAGGTCTTACGGGAAAAAAAGAAAAAAAAGTAGGAGGATAAATTTCAGAAACTATAGCTTAAAAAAACAACATACTTAAAGATTATCATCAAGGAATTAGTAATCAATAGTATAACATACTATTTATATCTTTGGTTAATTCCTTTGAGATATTTCCATAAAATCAAATGGAAGAAGAGTTCAGGTATAGTAAATCTTCAATAATCCATACTAATTAAAGATATTGATATAGATAATATCAAGCAGGAAACAGGAGGAAAATAATTTTGATTTAGTTTTGAATTAAGCCATAGTTTCTTAGTATATTGATTTGTTTTGTTTAAAAAAAGTTGACTTGTAAAATATTAATAAGTATTAGCTAGCAGGACAGAAAGAATTGTTTTGTATTTAAGACACACTTCTGAATACTACAACTTTGGGTGATAAAGTCAGGAACAATGTCAATGCTCTCAGAGCAATAACATCTTATTGCATCTTAAAAGCACTATGTGGTGCAAGAGAAAGGAAACCATGCCCAACCATGACAGGCCTTACATACCATGCTAAGAATAGATTCTATCCTATATGCAATGAAGCACAATAAAAATAATCTTAGTAACCAGATCAGATTTGAGATATCAAATTAGAGAGATTTGAGAGATGGCTAAGAAAATAAAGGTAGAGGAATGGGTAAGCGACTATTTTATATATAATGGAAAGGGATGAGAAAGACCTGAAATACTGGAATCAGAGGACAAATCATCGATGAGATCCTGTCACCAATGCGAAGCAGGGAGTAAGAAAAATAAAAGAATCTAGACTCCCAGATTTCTGGCTTACATATCAAAGTAAATTCCCCAAAAGGGATGGAGATTTAGGGAAAAGAAAATTTCCTCAATTTGACTTTCTAGGAAACACATCCAGGAAAAATAAGATATGCCTAGAGAATAGAACAGAGATATGTGTTGGTCACAAAGATAAGAAATAACAGGAAGTGGTGGTACTTGAAGTAATTCTTCTGGGAAAATACTAGAGTAGGGAAACTCTATTACAGAGTACAGAAAAAAGTTCACAGAATAACACTAGGTAACTGATGATGCTTGCCACACCCGTATACATATGTGTGCATGCTTCTGCACATACACATATATATACATATACAAAAAGAAAGAAGAGAGCAGAATGGAAGAGTTGAAAATATTAGTAAGCCCCTTAAAGCGTACCAAAAATTAAAACTTTAAAATATGTATTTGATTACAAACAACTTTGTTTTTATAAAGTTGAAGAATAAACAGGAAAAGTTTGTAACATATCATACCAGAAAGGGTTAACAATGGTATTAAATAGACATTTATAAATATTTCAAAAGAAATATGAGTACAGAATGAGAACGGACTGTTTATTAAAAATATAAAAACTGCCAATAAATACTATGTTCAACTTTTGCTGGAAATTAAATTAAAAATATGAGATGTTATCCTTTACTGAGTAAATAAAGTTGTAAGAGTTTTAATAACTCATTCTTGTAATGTTTCAAGAAACAAATATTCATATATTACTTGTACAATTATGTATATAAGAGGCATGTATCAGAAGTCAATAAAGAAACAAGACCATTAGTGTCAACATGTCATTTTTTTTTCCTCAAAAAAAAGAATAGAAACAACTTAAATGTTCAACCAGAAGAGATGCCTTTTTTTACGTACATATTAATACAATAGAATACTACATAGTTATATGTATATAACCACATATATACATATAACTTGATTATTCGTTAGAACAAAATTCTATCCTGGTCACTTTCTTGTTTCTGGATGTTTTCATCTGGAACATTCAATTCCTTCCCACCTCCTTATTCGCAGAGAAACTTCTCTCTTTCATAGAAAACTCAATCTAACATTGAGGCATGATACTTGCTTTTTTGTTTTTCTCAGAGTGAACTTATCAAACTATTTTTCTCAACAAAGGAATTTTCATAGCTATTAAGTGAAAATTTCTACCCAGTGTTACCTATACATAAGAAAAAAAAGAAGACAAATCTTAACCAGAATCCTTCTACTCACAAATAAACTGTTTCCATTTTTTGTTCAATGTATTTTTTGGTACCTAAACCACCACAATGGCTAAGCAAAAAAGTAAGAAACAACCAAAAGTTGGTAAGAATGTAGAACAATGAGAATTCTTATACAGTGCTGACAGTAATGCAAGTTGGTACCACCACTTTAGAAAATTATTTGACCATATCTATTAAAGCTAAAGATCCACCACTAGCGACATATTCTATAGAAATGTATACATATGTTCACCAATATACATGGAACGTTTATTGCAGCACCATTTACAATAGCCCCCAAATGGAAACCTATCACATTCCAACAGAATGGATAAACTACAATATACTCAAAATATGGAGTATTATATGGCAAATAGAATGGACAATTTCCAACTATATTCAACCATAGGGATGAATCCTACAAACTGTCATGCAAAAGAAACCAGAGAGAAAAAAGAGTACATACTGTATGATTACATTTATAAAACAGGCAAAACTAATCAATGCTATTACAAGTAGAGAGAATGGATACTGTTGAAGTGGAGAGTTAAAAAATCAGTTCTACACATGTTATTATTTTAATAAATGTAACATACTGAATGGAAAAAAAATCCCTACAAAATAAAATAGTATCTGGCTTCATGAAAAAATTCATGATATAAAAAAACAAACAAAAACACCAAACTATAAGTCAGTATGTTTAATATAGATGGCAGGTTAGAATAATGGTTAAAAGTGCAGGCTGTAAGGTAAAGATGGCCTGGATTTGAATCTCAGTTATGTAATTTTGAGCAAATTACTTAAATTCTTCAGTTTCTTCATCTGCAAATGGGGTCAATAAAAGTATAGACCTCATTGGGTTGTGAGGTGGATTAAATAAAATAAACCAGATTAAGGCACTTTTAACAGTACCTGACACATAATAAGTATTATGCTATTATTATTACTTTAATTTCATTTTTTCTTAGGTACCGAAAAATACATTGAACAAAATATGGAAACAGAGTTTATTTGTGAGTAGAAGGATTCTGGTTAAGATTTGTCTTCTTTTTTTTCTTATGTATAGGTAACACTGGGTAGAAATTTTCACTTAATAGCTATGAAAATTCCTTTGTTGAGAAAAATAGTTTGATAAGTTCACTCTGAGAAAAACAAAAAAGCAAGTATCATGCCTCAATGTTAGATTGAGTTTTCTGTGAAAGAGAGCAGTTTCTCTGCGAATAAGGAGGTGGGAAGGAATTGAATGTTCCAGATGAAAACATCCAGAAGGAAGAAAGTGACCAGGATAGAATTTTGTTCTAACGACTAATCAAGACAGAAAACCTCTAATGCAATCAAGAAGGACATCTGAGAAAAACCTTAATGCCTTATGAGAATTAAGTTGCTTACCTCTGGTAAATTATATATATCCTGAATTTCCTTTAAGAAGTTTTCAGTCAGTCATAATTTGCCAACTGAATGCTTTTGTGTGAGGGATTTCTTTTACAAAATGCTCAGAGAAGATCCCTCCTGAGATTTTTTTTTTTAAAACAGTATCCAACTGTACCCTCAGATTATATCATTACTGTAGAATTAAGTCAAGAGATACGCTTGCTGTAACTGTCCAACAATTAGATGAAACGTGGTAGGAATAAATGCATTATAAAGAAAACCTGTAGGTGTAGACAGGTTCATTAACAATCAAAAAGGGGATGGAGTGTGTCCTCTGTAAAAAACAGGCAGACAGGCAGTTTAAAATGTGATTGAAGGCAATGGTTCTATTATCTCTTTGAAGTTAGGCAAGTGATAGAATTTTTCTGTTTCAGTTCCTTCATTTATATTTCAGTTGTCTATTCCTATGTAATAAACACCAAAACTTAGTATTAACTATAACCATGTATTACTCACAATTCTGTGATTCAAGCTTTTGGATAAAGTACAGTAGGAATTGTTCATCTCTGTTCTACAAGGCAAGGTGTCTGAGCTAGTTGTTCAAACAGCTGGAGGATGGCTGGAAGAGCACACCTGAGGTCATACATCTAACATCTCACGTCTCACTGTTGGCTGAGTCATTCACTCATCTGATTTCAGCTGAAGGCTGGGCTCACTGAAAGGTCTAAGAAAGCTTCATTCAGGGACGCCTGGGTGGCTCAGTTGGTTAAGCCACTGCCTTCGGCTCAGGTCATGATCCTGGAGACCCGGGATCGAGTCCCACATCGGGCTCCCTGCTCGGCAGGAAGCCTGCTTCTCCCTCTCTCACTCCCCCTGCTTGTGTTCCCTCTCTGGCTGTGTTTCTCTCTGTCAAATAAATAAAATCTTTAAAAAAA